>JAQQSS010001357.1:18241-28663 GCA_028646465.1 Rhinoceros unicornis | reverse complement strand
GGATCCCAATGTTTAGAATAAGGGTATTTGAGCAAACTAATATAACTGAATACTTCAAATCATCAGATATCACAGAAACAACCAATATTAACTGTAATTCTAAAACATACTAGGGAAGAGTATGAAGGCCAAAACAGAAGGAAAACAAAGGACTTACACGCATACAGACACACAGGCTCACACACATACACACAGATGGTATTTTATTATAATAGGTGAGAAAAACACCACAACCCTTGGTAGCTTTTGTTTTGTCTATGTTCATCTAACACAGCCTACTGCACTGTAATATCTACTTATTTTATGTATATAATCTGTCTTTCTTCCTCAAAGAAGACAAACATTTTTACTATCTTGTGCATTAATCTATTTACAGAAACTAGAAGTGCCTGGCATAGAGAAAACAGTCTACAAATATATGTTGAACACATTTGTACTTGCTGTTTCTTTTGGAGGCACTTAGAGCAAACGTTAAGTCCCATAACCTAATTTATGGAAATCATATGGTACACAAACTTTAAGAACAAAGATTGCATTGTTTTCTCAACATCCTTTGTAGTGCATATTTTACATCTTTGTTCCTCAAGCTATAGATCAAAGGATTCAACATAGGGATAATAAGGGTGTAAAATATGGAAGCCACTCTATCAGTGTCGAAGGAATGACTGGATTTGGGCTGCACATACATAAATATCAAAGCCCCATAAAATACTATGACCACAGTGAGGTGGGATCCACAAGTTGAAAAAGCCTTGTGCCTACCCTCGGCAGAGTTCATCCTGAGAATGGCTACAAGGATGAACAGGTAAGACACAAGAACTATCAGAAGGGATGAAATCAAATTAAAACTGGCTAAAATCAGAATAATCATTTCAGTTTCATAAGTAGTTGAGCAGAGCAAAGATAGCAAAGGGAAAGAGTCACAGTAGAAATGATGAACGACATTGTGGCCACAGAAGGATAAATTAAAAATCTTTACAGTGACTAGAAGAGAAACAAATGTGCTGTAGAGATAGGGGATTGCCACCAGCACCTGACATACCCTTTGTGACACGATGACTGTGTAGAGCAGAGGGTTACAGATGGCCACGTAGCGGTCATAGGACATTGCCGACAGAATAAAATGTTCACTAATAATGAACATAAGGAAGACAGCTAGTTGTATAGCACAAAAGTAATAGGAGATTGTATTTTTATCCACTAAAAAATTTACTAACATTTTGGGGCCCACGGTTGTTGAATAACCAAGATCAGTAAAAGCCAGGTGTCTGAGGAAGAAGTACATGGGTGCTTGTAGCCTGGAGTCCATCTTGGTGAGGATGACCATGCCCAAGTTGCCCACCACTGAGATCACATAGATGATGAGGAAGAGCACAAATAATGGAGCCTGCAGCTCAGGGCGGTCTGTGATTCCCATGAGAATGAATTCATTTAGCCTTGTTAGATTTTGTGTTTCCATGCAGGTTTATCTGTAAGGTAAAGAAAAATGTGTTCCTTTTTTTTTTTTCTCTCACAAGCTTTTCCATTCTGTGGAAAGAGCCAGATTGCTTTTTAACATCTTTGCAGAATGCCTATTGCTGTTTTTTTTAAAGCTACACTCTTTGAGATAATTACATCTGCTTTCTGTCAGATACTGCTTGAAACTGAAGAACACGCTGAACATTGTACCGTTACTAGAAAATTGGGTACTTAAAAGTTTATTAATATCCAAGTAATGCTTTCACATTTCAATGTGAAATGAAAATCCCCTTTTGCCTCATCAAGAGATATGGAAAGAATCATATTTATAGATTTATTTAAATAGCCATAAAATATTAAATTTTATTGAGAGGGTCACAAAAGAGAGCCTAGATAGAGTTCCTAAATAACTAAGAGTTTGGAAGAATATCAAAAGGAGAGACTGAACACCTGCATCTTCTTAATTTAGCCAAATAAAAAAATTCACGTCTCTTTAATTATGTTTCATTTGTTCTCAGTTTTGGCCTGCATTAAAGATATAATTATTTATATGAAACAAATATTTTACAAGCAATGGCATGATGACTTTTCAAAGATGCTTTTGAGCATGTAGTCTGTCAACCCATGTGAAAATATTCAAATATTTAGGACGAAGAGAAAAGGAGAGGGGTCCTCTTCCTGCTCAGGCATGATGGAGGAGAGGAAGGCAAAGAGAACTGAATCAGAAGTGGTCACATTTTGCTAGGGCTTTGCCATTGAATTAAAGTGGAACTTTGCATATGTCACTGAAACATTGTCGATATTGGTAACATAAGATGTGAAATATTCTATTTTTTACCTGTAATGGAGCCTCTGTCTTGACTCCCTCCTGTGTTTCTTTCGAGGCATAGTGAGAACAATTTATGGATTTTCTTCACCTTTTGAGACTCTCCCTGAGGAGATGCCAAACAATTTGTTGATTATCCCTAAAGTATTCCCGTGCACAACCAAATGTCTGGAGGCTGTCCTTGAATCATCAGGAACAATTTGTATCCACTGTCTTTTCTTTCTGTTTTTCTTTCATTTCTTGCTTCCTGACTTTCTTCCTCCCTCCCTCCCTCTCTTTCTTCCTTCCTGCCTTTCTTCCTTCCTTCCAGTTTTTACTCTTGATGAACTTTTGTCCCACACAAGACTCATGATTAGAATATTGTACCAACGAGCGTGCCCATCAAGAGTCTGCATTTCCACAGTGGTCTCCTCCAATGAGCGACACAGTGGAGAAATCTTTCAACACTGTTTAAACTGTAAAAATGTTTAAAATGTTTAGGGAATTAAAATAATGCATTATGCAAATATGAGGTGTTACTTCCTTGATTTGCTGCTCATGTTGTTGTTTGTACTTTTCCCTCAGGGACAGAAATTAGTTACTGTTACTTCTCTTTTCACTCTGAGTTTCCATCATCTGTTTACTGCTTCTTGTTTGATTTTGTTTTTTTCCTTTCTTGCATACGGCACCATTTCACTTATCCCATTCTGCTTCCTCCACTCCAATACAGATCTATATCATCACTAGAAAGTTCCCTTTGGCTATCCTTTCATAGCCTCACCCACTTCATCCTCCTCTGACACTGTTCCTAATCACTAACCACTAATCTGTTTTCCATCATTATACTTTTTGTGATTTGAAAACTGTCTTATAAATAATATTATACCATTTGCAAATTTTTGGGATTGGCTTTTTTCACTCAACATAAATCTTTTGAGATTCATTTGTGGTTTAGAGTGTATAAATTTTTTATTCCTTTATTGTTGTTAGGTAGTATTCCATGGTATTGATGATAACATTTGTTTAAACATTCAATGATGGAAAGGCATTTGGATTCTTTCCAGTTTTCAGCTATGATGAATAAAACTTCCATAAACATTCACTAGAATATGATTGCATGAACATAAGTTTTCACTCCCTTGTGACGAGCGTCCAAGAGTGTGATTGGCGAGTTGTTTTAATTATGATGAAGTCCAGTTATCAATGTTTATGTGTTATAGGTTGTGCTTTTGATGTCATATGTATACCCTCTTCACCAGCCCTTGGTCCTGAATATAGATTTCCCCCTATGTTTTCATCTAAACATTTTATAGTTTAGCATTTTACATTTAAGTTGTTATTCATTTTCAGTTAACTTTTGTATAAGGTTTTGGTCAACATTATTTGTTTGTTTATTATTTTTCCTCTGTACTCCAAATTACATCAGTGCCATATTTTTAAAGCCTATCTTCTTTCTATTGAATTACTTTTTGGACCTTTATGAGAAATTAGTGGAACTACCTCAAAGGTCTATTTCTACATCGTCTATTCTGTTCTGTTGACTTATGTGTTTGTATCTCCACCAACATCCCACAGTCTTGATTATTGTGGCTATATTGTAAATCTCAACATAGAATATTTTCTTATTGTTAATTTTAAATGTGTTTTGTCTATGCTAGGTCCTTGGCCCTTTGTATAAATTTCAGTAAAAAGTAGCCTATATAAAGAAGCTTGCTGGGATTTTAGTTGAATTTGCATTAAATCTATAGATTAGTTTGGAAAGAATTGATATCTTTATTATGTTGAGTCTTCTAATCTATGAACTCAATGTATCTACTAATTTATTCAGATCATCTTTAATTTCTTTAATAAGTATTTTGTACTTTTTGGCATACAGATCTTATACCTGTTTTTTTGGTTTCTACCTACATATTATAGTATATATGGGGTGAATATAAAGGGTTTTATTTTTTAGTTGTTTTTTACATGTCTCTCTATATATCTGATTAACATTTGTTTGTTAATCATGTATCATGTCACCTTGCTGAACTCACATTTTTGTTCCAGATTTTTTCTTCAGATTAGTGGAATTTTTTTATTAGGTATTATATCATTTGCATATAAGGAAGCTTTCATTTCTTCCTTTTCAAGCAGGCTGTATGTATTTTATGTCCTTTTCTTGCACTTTCTGGGAAATCCTATTTGATCTGCTTTGTGTAACTGTAGATGATTTTGCATTTTTAGACTTTTTTTGAATATGTAATTATAAATTATTTAATGTTTTTGTTTTGATGTCCTTCCCTCAGTGTAATTATTTTGAGAGCATCTATATATTTGTGTGTACCCATAATTCATTACTTTTCATTGCTAGTGACGTTCATTTGCTTGTATATCCTGCAATGTGTTTTTGTTTTCTCAAGTGGATGAACGTTTAGACTGTTTCTGGTTTTTGGCCATTACAAATAAACATTCAATAAAGCTGAAAGGGAAATAAAGTTTCTACTTTTTATTCTCTTAGGGGTTCTAGCTGGGCGTAAGAATTCAACTAACATAAAACAGATAAACGGGACAAAAGCATCCTTACTTTATTTACGAATTTGTGCATGTATGTGGGAGTCCTCATAAGAAGAATGAAGACCCAAAGAAGTGGCTAAGCCTAAGTGCTTATATATGAGGTTGAAACAAGAGTGACAATTGTAGAAAAGTAACTAAAATATATGGGGAGACTACAGGCATATAAGATATTTTAACCATGTGTTTGCACAGATTTCTCTTGGCCTCAAGTCTCCATCTCTGGTGCAATGTTTCTTCTCTCCTGATAGAAGGAGGGTACCTCTGACATGAGAGTTTCATCTCTTGCTTTCAGAAGAAAAGGGAGTTCAGAGTGTCCTTCTTGCTCCTGCTGTTTTTCAAGTGTCTTTAGCTCAAAATAATCAGTATGACAAAACACTATATTTTGGAGTGACAAATCCTGTATTCCTTTAGTTACTATGGACATCTGTATACAAGTCTTATATGGAAATATGCTGCCATTTTCCTGGGTAAATACATGGGAATGGAATGGCTAAATATTATATTAAATGTACATTTAATTTTTAAGACACTGATGCTTATAACAAATTGTTTTCAAAATATTTATACCATTTTACTTTTCCACCACCAATGTATGAAAGTTCCTGTTCCTCTGGGTGTGTGTATATATATATACATGTTATCATACACGCATTATAAGGTATATAGTGTTATCTCATTGAGGTTTAAATTGAACTTCATTAATGAATAATCATGCTGAGCAACTTTTTATGTGCATATTTACCACCTTTATGTGTTATTTGGTACAGAGATTATTCAAATGTTTTGCCCATTCTTTGTTGTTATTATTAGAATCGACTTGTGAGACCTCTGTACATACTGTGGAGCAAGACCTTTCTGAGATGCATTACTTGAAATTATTGTCTCCCAGAATATACATTGGTTTTACATCCTCCAAAGAGTATCTTATGAAAGGTTAAAGATTTAATTTTGATGTTGTCAAATGTATCAAATTTTAATTTTATAAGTTTTACTTCTGGTGTTGTATCTAAGAAAACTTTACACAACCTAAGGTCATGAATATTTTCCATTATGGTTTTTTCTAAAATTTTTAGACTTTTAGGTATTACATTTACATCTATGATCCATTTTCTGTGAATCTTTGCATGAGTTATGGGTAAATATTCAATACTTGTGTTTGTATATCTAATTAGTTCATCACTATTTGTTAAAATGTCTTTTTCCTGACCAAATGACCTTTTTTATTTTGCTTTGTGGAAAATCCATTTTTCACATATACATAAGTCTATTTCTGGTCTATGAATACTGTTTCATTGACGTGTACTCTTTTGATAACTATAGCTTGGGATAAAATTGGAAATCAGTGTTTGTCTTAGTGTTTGTATTACAGCTGTGTTCCTCTTATAAGGTTAATTCTGCTATACTAGATCTTTTCTGTTTATTTAAATATTTTACTTTCAGCTTCCCAATTACTACCAAAAAAATATATCTGCTGGGATTTTTACTGGGGTTGCATTGAATTTAAAGATACATTTGAGGAAGTTTGATATTTTAACAATATTGAATATTCCAGCAAATGAATATGGTATATCTTTCATTTATATACTGTCTTTCAAAAATGTTTCTTAAATTTTATTGTACAGGCTTGTTTATATATTGTTTCAGATTTATTTTTAAGTATTTTATAATTTTGATGCATTTGTAACAGGTATTTTAGAATTTCACTTCTAATTTTTTATTGGCAGTGTATGGAAATAAAAATTATTTTGTATACTGGTCTTACTAAATTCACTTTTTAGTTTAATCAATTTTTTCTATAGATTCCATTAGATTTCTAGGTGTACAATCTTGTCATCTACTAATAAACACAGTTTTACTTCCTCCTTTCCAACTGGATACTTTCTATTACTTTTTTTTCTTGACATATTGTGTTGGATACAACCTCCAGTACAATGTTGAATAGAATTAGAAAGAAGATACTACTCGTCTTGTTCCTAATCTTAGTGGAAATGTATTTCATTTTTTGATATGGTATATGATGTTGTTGTAGGTTTTTTTATTGGTGCCCTGTATCAATTTTACCAAGTCCCATTTTATACTCATCTGGTCAAAATTTTTATTATTAACAGATATTGAAAGTTTAAAATGTTCTGTCTGCTGCATTGATTGAGATGTCTGAAAACATTTCCTGTTTAGTTTCTTAATATGATGATTTTGTGTGTGTGTGTTTGATGAAGATTAGCGCTTAGCAAACATTTGTGCCAATGTTCCTATATTGTGTATGTGGGTTACCGCCACAGCATGGCTGAGGAGTGATGTAAGTCCACACCCGGGATCTGAACCTGCAAACCCTGGGTCGCTGAAGCAGAGTGTGCTGAACTTAACTACTACACTCAGGGGCCCACCCTGATGATTTTATTTTTGAATATTAAACCAACTGTACATTTCTGAGGTAAACCTAAAATGGTGCATTATTGTTTTTACATATTGCTAGATTAAATTTACTAAAATTTTTATTAGAATTGCTGCATAAATGGTCATGACTGACATTGTTCTGTTTGTTTCTTTTCTTATAATGCCTTTGTTTGCTTTTGATATCAGGGGAAATCTTTCCTCATAAAGAAAGTTGGGATATACACCTCCACTTCAGTTTTCTAGAAGAAAATGCATAGAATTGTTCCCCAGTCAAGATACCTGGAACAATTTTGAATTAGTGAGGATTAGTTCTCATACATATTTCCATATTGAGATTCTTTTCACCATAGATTTTTTATACTGTATTTCTAAGTGTCCATATATATGAAAATATATAATACACCCATTCTTATGATCCTGCCGGAAAACAGAGATTTTTTTTTATAGATGTCTTTAGCATCTCTAAATTGTCTGTACTTTTCCTATTCTGTTTTATTAATCTTTCTGAATGATTATTGCATAATATATTAAATTCTTATAGTCTTCATAATATCATATCAAAAATTTCAGTTATGTACCAATTCATGATTTTTTGAATTTTTTATATGTTATGGAAAAATATAAAACTTTCTGAAATAACTTATTTGTGGACTTAATAATGAAATAAAGACTAGCTTTTTAAAATGCACATAATATCAAAATTATATAGAAGGCATACCAATCTTTTTTTAGATGTGAGATATTTTCCAACATATGTTTAGTCACAGTTTATTTTCTTAAATCCAGATAATTGAGACTTTATTTGAGACCATTTCCTATGACAAAAGTCATAATTATTCACTGAAGATAATTAGGGGAAATATATAACCAAAAAATATTAATTTAAACATTTTTGTAATCTTAGCGGCCACTAATAACTAATGTAATATTTCACTGTTTCTCTGTCCAACATACATTTTCTAGAAAGCAAAAATATTTTCCTATATTTATATTTGCAAAGTACATACATATTTTCAGTAGAATTTTTTTCTTAATAATTAAAAAAAATCAACTGTACAATTTTAGTAATACTTATCCACCCATGAAAATATACATTTTTTATTCCAATGAATTATTTTTATTTAAATTTGATTGACTACATAGAAAATTTTATTCTATGATGGAGGACAAAGAAAACAGTCCAGTCTTTCTATGATGTAAATAAAGTTGCATGAATGTGGAAAATAGTAAAAAATAAACAAAAAAGTTGAAATTAAGAGGGTTAAGAGGAAGTTTGTCCAGAAGATATAGCATATATATAAATTGCTACATATCTTACTACTTTCACTAGGAATATAGAATAGACCAAATGATGCAATTATCTCCTCTTGCTTTCTACAAGAGGGATTGTCAAATCCATGCAAACAATGAATCCTCCTAAAAATATATTACACTCATACGAACCAATATTGTTGAAAGTCACCCCACGAAAGAGGCAAAAACTTAATTCAACATAGAGTAGATCTTTTATGCAAAGATACAAAAACAATGAGAATATGAATTTTAAACAAGAAGTATTCTAGGTTTTCAGAAAGATAAGGAAGCATAAGAATCCCATTAGACAAAAACAAGCAGTTTACAACTAAGATCTCAATAAAATACGAAATAAAAAAAAAAATTGGAGGCTTCCATGGGAGACTCAAGAAATTTTTTTTTCTCCAGCTTTATTGAGATATAACTGACATATAGCATTGTGTAAGTTTAAGGTATACCGTGTATTGATTTGGTACACATATACTGCAGTATGATCACAACTTAGCTCTCTCTAACGGCTCCATCAATTCATGTTTACCATTTTTTTGCTGTTGTTGTGAGAACATTTAAGATTCACTGCCTTAGTAACTTTCAAGGATACAGTACAGTATCGTTAACTATAATCAAGGAAATTTATCTTAATTGGTATATCCACTAGTATAGAGAAATGGACTGATTCAGAAAAATAAGGACATTGCACTAGTCTTGTGAGTTACTGAATTGCTAAGTATGTTGACAATATACTTTCTAAGGCTCATATATTAAAGCAACTGCACTGATGAGAAAGGAGCAGGATCGTAAGTTTGGCCACATGGTATGGGAGCATGTGAGCAAATTCATATGACTGATGATTTCAAATCATAGTACTACACTGAGCCTGCTTGAAACCACAGTAAGTTTGATTTTAATACATGCCATGGAAGAGTATGAAGCCTAAAACAGAAGGATGCTTACACAACAACACATGCACATGCACAAACACACACATAGACACTGGGAGTTTAATTCTAACAGTTAGAATAATCCACAAGTCATTTTAATGCCCTTTCTGTATCTACTATTCTTCCTCACTCTCACACAGCATACTCACTATCTTTACCTGTTCTAATGTGTCATAAATCATTCTATTGTACTATAAAATTTACTTAATTTTTGTGCTTATATTTCATCTTTTCCCCTAAAAGAATGCAAAGATTTTTACTGTTCTGCTCAGTAATGTATTTATAGCACTTCTAAGTGTGACTGGCACATAGAAGACATTATCTAAATATATGATGAGATTATTTGTGTTTGCCTTGCCTCTGGAGGCACACACAACAAGGCTTAAAGTCATAACCTGATATATAAGAATCACGTTGGACAGTGAGCTTTAAAAAAATATATTGCATAGTTTTTTCCATATCCTTTGTAGAGCATATTTTACGTCTTTGTTCCTCAAGCTATAGATCAAGGGATTCAACATGGGGATAATGAGGGCGTAAAATATGGAAGCCACTTTATCAGTGTCAAAGGAATGACCAGACTTGGGCTGCACATACAAAAATATCAGAGTCCCATAGAACACTGTGACCACCGTCAGGTGGGATCCACAGGTAGAAAAAGCCTTGCGTTTACCCTCAGCAGAGTTCATACTGAAAATGGCTACAAGGATGAGCAGGTAAGACAAAAGAACTATCAGAAGGGATGAAATCAAATTAAAAGCCGAGAAAATCAGAAGAATCAATTCAGTTACATGTGCATTTGAGCAGAGCAAAGATAACAAGGGAAGACTGTCACAGTAGAAATGTCTGATGACATTATAACCACAGAAAGATAAATTAAAAATCTTGACAGTGATTAGAAGAGAAACAAATGTGCTGTAGAGATAGAGGATTGCCACCAGCGCCTGACACACCCTTTGGGACATGATGACTGTGTAG
>JAQQSS010001357.1:0-18141 GCA_028646465.1 Rhinoceros unicornis | reverse complement strand
ATGGGTGTTTGTAGCCTGGAGTCCATCTTGGTGAGGATGACCATGCCCAAGTTTCCCGCCACTGAAATCAGGTAGATGACGAGGAACAGCACAAATAATGGAGCCTGCAGCTCAGGGCGGTCTGTGATTCCCATGAGAATGAATTCGTTCAGCGCTGTTAGATTGTGTTTTTCCATCCAGGTGGATCAGAAAACCTACTCTGGATAGAGACATCAGGATAGTCAATAGCTTTCATGTACTAAAATCTGGTGGCTTTTTAGTATACAAAGCTGATATAAATAAACCCCAGTTGACAATTTAGGCTCTATTAAAATAATCTAGCCCTGCAAATAAAAAATACATGTTTCAAAATAGAAACAGAGATAATAGAGATAGAGCTGGAGATAGAGATTTGTAGTTTTCCATTGGTGAAGATTAGTACCTCAAAGAACACTTGATAATGTTTTGAGGCATTTTGGTTGTCACAGCTGGAGAGGGTGTTTTACTGGCATCTAATGATTAGAGTCCAGTGAATCTGCTAATTATCCTACTATATTACGCAGCCTCCCACAAGAAAGAGTTTTACAGTCAACAATGTCAATAGGGCCAAGGTCAGCAAACCCTGGTGTATGTACAGATATAGATATAGACATAGATGGGTATAAATGCAGATAAAGAAAGAAAAATGAAAAAAAGAGTATAAACTGTAAGTGGTAGTTCCAGAGGTGATAAATTTTTCTTTTGTCTTTTAAATAAAGGTAATCACATAATTACAATTACAAAATTAGAATCACATTATATGACATACTAAATATGTTAATTACATCACAAAATTTTAAAATCCAAACTACAATTATGGGTGGAAATATTTAGAAGCCCCTGCTTAAAATATATTCATGTGAAAGCCTTTGTGCCTACAGATGGTACAGGATGAAATTAATATATTGACTGATATTGGATAGAGGTGTAAAAATAAAATTCAGGCATATTATAATAGATTATTTTTCTTTATATAGGGAAACATCTCATGAAATATGGGTTGATAAAGCCATTGCTATCCCTATATTTTTGTTGTATACAAAGAAGTACTTTGGGCAAATGGTGTAAGTTATCTTAATCTCTTTATTCACACCAGCAAAATAAACTGTTTCTTGCAGCGCTGTTGGGAAGATAAGTAAAAATTATATGTTTCAGTGTGTTTATGGTACCTGGAAATATCCCTCAATATTAAGTACATAGGATTCTTTGTGTGTGTTTGTTTTAATTTCTTAGTGGAGACAGTGTGTTACCTGAAATGGATTATTTTACATATGTACATGTAAATTCTTTTTGTGTGACTTAACTTCTTGGTCAGGGATATAATGATGGATAGCTGGAGTAGTGTGTTATCCAGGTAACTGTCCCCAGTGCCCTTCAAACATGACCCAACTCCATGACTACACTTTGACTATCACTGTGCTCTTCTTTTGGATACTTTGTCTTCTACCTTACTTAAGATATTTAATATATATTTACCTTAAAACTAACATATTTCCAGGGCTCTGGAAGCCCAGCCACAGGCAGTGCCCTTTCACAGAGATTCAGCACTAAACTGGTGACTAAAGGGCTAAGGTTTGGAACTTACCCTCTTGGAGAAGTGCTGTTGGAATGGCTGGGATGACTAGGTAATCGTTCCTGCCACTTCATCTACAGGGTGTGACGAGGAGTGAAGAGTCATGCCCCTTCTCCCTGGCTACTATGGATTTTGCTGACACAAAGGATGTCCTATCTCTGGTGTTGGGCAGATTCTAGGAACTTGATATTTCGTACATTAACTTGATGAACAGCTGTCAATATGTTGGGGGAAAAACCTGCCTAGAAATTGTGGGGCATTTAAACATCAGTTACACAGATTTCACTTCTTAACTTTGTCATAAACAAGTACTTGGTTTTATCAAAATAATTCCAATAAAATACTTCAAAGCAAATAAAAATCTAACATATTTCCTCTTCCCAGGTGCAGTTTTATTATAACTGATGTATACTAAGTTGTTTGTAACACATAAGATATATTTTGTCATGAATGAACCTAGGATAGTATGAGGAAATAAGCAAATTGGGCAAAAGTGAGGTCACTGGAATTGGTTTTATGTAATAAAGTTTCATATAAACTCTCTTTGAGTTTTTCAAGAGATTTTCTACTTAAAAAAATAGGCTTAAAATCACTATATTACACAATAGCATACTGGAAGATAAAATGCACAGACTACGGTTCTGGGATGATATTTTAAGTCTGTCTGCACATTAAGGCCACAAAGAACTTCACTGCACATTTAATTTAATGTGGGCATACATAAGTATAATGAAATAAAGATGTATGTGAATATCCCTAGTAAACCACCAAGTTTAAAACCTAGCAGAGGAGAATGAGGATGACAGGCTAAGGTAAAAGAGTTAGTGTTTTTAAAAATTATAAGTGTTTCCTTAAATAGATAGATAGATAGATAGATAGATGGATGATAGGTAGATAGATAGATAAATAGATAGATGATAGATAGGTAGATAGATAGATAGATAGATAGATGACAGAATCGATCCTGATCGTAAGGAAAAGAACAGTGTCAGGAAGCTCTGAGTGAGCTCTACGTAAGCAAATAGAAAAATACAGCATTTATAACATTGTATTATAAAGATGTTTACAGGAAATCCACACTTTCTCACATAAATCATTGCTTATAAGATTGTGAGCTTCTGATATCCTACCCTGTCCCCATGTACTTTCTTTTCTTATGTCAGAAATACTGAACTACAGTTAGGAAAAAATATTTTAAATGAACAGAATAAGAAGCACTATAAATCTTGTTTAGGTGCGATGATGAAAAACTGAAGAAAATAGATTTCATTCACAAGTGCTGATTTCCTGTAAGCTGAGGGAGGATAGAAGGGCTTTCTCTCATCAGCTTTAGGGGTCTGTGGAAAGCGTCAAATTACCTTTCACTGTTTACTATCTGTGTTATCAGATTATAATTTTTTAAAGCTACCGCCTTTGAGAAAATTACATCAGCTTTCTGCCAGACTCCACCGGAAACTGAACATGCTGTTCGTTGTACTATCACCATAAGACTGGGTATTTGAAAGTCTCCTAACCTCCAAATATTGCTTTTCACACCTCAATGTAAGGTGGAAATTTCCTTTTCATTCATGAAGAGATCAGAAAAAAATTCACATTTATACATTGAATTATATATATATTAATTATTACAATATTTTTAAGAAGGGAATAAGAAAAGCCTAGTGTCACTAAATGACTAAGGATTTGGAACGACATCAGACTACAAACTGAATACCTGTAGCTTCATAATTCTGCCATATCTATATATTTTTTTCTATTCCTAACTCTTCAGTTAGGCTTAATTGTCTCTCATGTTGACCTCTATAGTTCATGTGATTAAGTATTTGTATAAACGTAAATATTACATATGCAATATCGTGTTAAAATTTCAAATATTCTTAATAGTATTTCTGAAAATATTTTTACAATCTGAAGAGAAAGGAGAACAGTCTTATTCTGCTGATGCATTATCAATATCAGAATGCACAGAGAAGTGAATCAGAAATCCTAATGTTTCATTATGCTTTGCCATAGAATAAAGGTGTCCTTCCAAATGTCACCTAAACTCGTCAGATATTGGTAAAATAGGGCACCACATGAGATAGTCTGTTTACCTGTAATGAAACCTCTGTCTTGGCTCCCACGTGTGTCTCATGACAGGACACGGTGAGAACAATTTATGGATTCTTTTTCACCCTCTGTGGCAATCCCTGAGGAGATGCCAAGCAATTCCATGACTGTCCCCGAAGCATTTGAAAGCTCAACAGAATGCAAGGGGCTAATGTGTGTTTATTAATAGTCTAGAACAATTTGTATTTACAAGCAAGTTAGATTCATTTGTTTGTGTATTGCATTTCTACCTTTGTACTCTTCATTAACGTAATTTTTGGTTAAATTTTTATTTATTTAATCTTTGATGATTAAATTTTTGTCCATGTGGCTAGGTTTGGTGCCAGCTGTTTGGTCAAACATCAGTTTAGATAATGCTATGAAGGTGTTTTTCAGATGTGATTATCGTTTAAATCAGTAGGTTATGAATACATTCAACTACCCTCCTTTATGTGGGTGGGCCTCACCCAGTCAATTGAAGGCCTTAAAGAGCAAAAACCGACATCCTCAAAGAAAAAGGAATTGTGACTCCAGACTGCAATATAGAAATTCTACCTTATTTTCCCACCTTTGTACTCAAGACACCAGCATCAACGATTCTAGTGCCAGCTCCCCGCAGACTTCTGCCTCGTCAGCCCTGACAATCACTAGCCTATTCCTTAAAATCTGATCTACCTCTCTCGCTCTCACTCTCTCTTTCTCGCTCTCTCTCTACATATATATGTGTGTGTTCTCCTTTTGGTTCTCTGAATCTGGAGTACACTTACTAAAAGAACCATATAAAGAAAGGGGTTAATATGTTTTCTCTCTATGATAAGCATGTTGGTATTCCTCTAGTTCTACAATGATCTCCTCAAATAGACGACACAATGGAGATGTATTTAAACACTGTCCTATTGCAATATTTAAAAAATAAATGAACTAAACTAATAAAGTATTTTGTATATAAGATGTTGTTTGTTTCCTTCTCTCTCTTTTTTTTATTTTGATTGTTCTTTTTTCTTTCTTGCGGAACATTGGGAGAGGAATTAGCTTCTCCTCTTTCTCATTCTCTTTGTGTGATGAATCATCACCACCGGTCAGTTTACAACATCCGTTCATTATCTTTGCCTTTATTACATTTCGATGTTTCTTGTTTTTCCTTCACGTCCCACATCCACTCCAGTTCTTCTTGTCCACCTCCACACACGTCCTGCTCTGCTTGATGGGTGCCCACAAGAGCAATCTATTCTGCAAAAAATCTAATATTTTGATTACATATGTTTTACTGTGTTATTTTGATGTAAATTGTATTGTTGAATTTGACTCACTAATTATTTGTGATGAAGCCATGTTATGACTTTTTTTTTACTTCTTTATTACAGTAAATAATACATAAAAATGTCATGGGTCTGTACTTTATTGATAGATATTTTGTTGTCTGTAACCTCAACTGTCACCGACACTACAATGAACAGTGCAATGGAAAGCCTTGAGTTCGCCATGTTAATATGTTGTGGACAAATTCTCGGTGAGATACGTATCAAATATCTGCTTCTGTGTGTATGTCTATGTGGGTATGGATATTGATACATCTATACTCACATCTATACTTACATGTAGACATAAACCCACACTATGCACACACCCAGTAATGAGATGTCTTGGTAAGAGAAGATATAATACATCAATTAATTTTGTGAAATGGTTCAAATGGGTTGTACCAATGTACTCTTCCCCCAGCAAATACATGAGGTTTCCTGCATCTTCACGTCTATGACAAGAGCCTAAATTATGTTCTCACTTGTTAATTGAGTATTATTATAAGATGTGTGTTTCTCTTGTGACTTTTGCCCTTGTTTTTGGTTTGATTTCCTGTCGTATTTAGTAATTATACAAAATACATTATTAAGGTATCATTGAAAACAATAAGCTGCACACAGGGGCGGCCCCGTGGCTTAGCGGTTAAGTGCACGTGCTCCGCTGCTGGCGGCCTGGGTTTGGATCCCGGGTGTGCACCGACGCACCACTTGTCAGGCCTTGCTGAAGCGGCATCCCACATCAAGTGGAGGAAGATGGGCACAGACGTTAGCTCAGGGCCATTCTTCTTTGGAAAAAAAAAAAGAGGAGGATTGGCATGGATGTTAGCTCAGGGCTGATCTTCATCAAAAAATAATAATAATAATAATAAGCTGCACACATATAAAATCTACATTTTGATTAGTTTGGACATATGTAGGCATTGAAGAACAGTGAAAATGATCATGATAATGAACATATCTGAAGCCCCAAATTTCGTCAGTGTCTTTGTAATACTTCCGTTCTACTCCTTCTTGGCCCCACTGTCCCAGGCAGCATTTGGTTTACTTTTTTAACTCTTTTTTTTTTTGAGTAATTACAGATTTACTGGAAATTACCAAAAAAACCCCACAGAGAGTTCCTGTGTCCCACTTAGATTCCTCAAGTGGTAATAAATGTCATAAATACAGTACATCAGTGCGGTATAATATAATGACTATGAAATTAACGTTGGTACAATCCACTGACTGTTCACATCTCACCAGTTTTCCACGCACTCATTTACGTGTTTGTGTATATATAGTTCTATGCAATTTCAGTGTATGTGTGCCTATGTAACCACCACAACAGTCAGCATACAGACCTGTTCCATCACCACAAAGGTCACCTATGCCGTTCCTTTGTAGCCACACTCCTTTCCATTCTCTGATGCCCATGTGTTTAGTCAACCACTAATCTGTTTTCCAACATTATAATTTTATCTTTTGAAGAAAGTTTTACAAAGGAAATACCATTTGTAACCTTCTGCAATAGACTGTTTTCACTCAACTTAATTCTCTTGAGATCCATTCATGCTTTTGAGGGTATCAATTGTTCGTTACTTTGTTATTGCTGTGTAGTATTTGATGGTGTTGATGATACAGTTTATTCAACCATTCACCCAGTGAAAGACATTTGGGTTGTTTCTAGTTTTCAATTATCACAAATAAATCTTCTATAAATATTTTTGTAAAGATGATTCTCTGAACAAAGGTTTTCATTTCCCTGGGATAAGTAAGTATCCAAGAGCGTGATTGGTAGGTTGTTTTAATCCTGATGCCGTCCGACTTAATATGTGCCTTTATAGATTGTGCCCTTGATGCCGTGTCTAGAAACTCTTCACAAGCTCTACATCCTAGATATAGATTTTCCCCTATTTTCTTGTCTAAATATTTCATTGTTTTACATTTGATTTCTAGTTTGAGTTATTTTAATTAGTTTATATTGTATCAGGATTAGATCAACATTATTTGTTTGTTTGTTTTTCCTATGGAAGTCCAATTACTCCAGAAACATTTTTAAAAAGGCTAGCCTTCTTTTATTGAATTACATTTGTACCATCATGAGTTTATCAAACTTTTCAAAGGTCTATTTCCATGGTCTCAATTCTGTTCTGTTGATTTATGTTTCAACCTGTCTACCTATACCACACAGTCTTGGGTACTGTAGCTATATAGTAGGTCTTAACATGGAGTAGAGTATTTCCTTCCTTATTATTCTACATTTTCAAATGTGTTTTAACTATGCTAGGTCCTCGGCCTTTCATATAAATTTTAGTATAAACTTGGCTATATATACAAAAAATATTACTGTGCTTTTAATTTGGTTTGCATTAAACCTATAGATCATTTTGAGAACAAGTGACATCTTTACTACATTTAGTCTTCTAATCTATGAACTCAGTATGTCTACCCATTCATTCAGATCTTTTTTTGATTTATTTTATCAGTATTTTGTACTTTTCAGAATACAGATCCTGTACATCTTTCCTTAGTTTCTACCTATTTCATTATCCCTGGGGTGATTTTATTTTTTTTAATATTTTTGTTTATTGAGGTATATATCTGATTGGTATTTCTTTGTTGAACTTGTATCCTGTCACCTTGTCACCATGTGGAACTCACATGTTTGTTCTAGGTTCTTTTGTTTGTGTGTGTGGAATCCTTGAGTTTTTCTATTAGATACCATGTTGTTTACAAATAGGGACAGCTTAGTTTTCTCTTTTCCAAGCTGTATGTTTTTAGGTCCTTTTCTTGCACTTTCTGGAACTTCTAGCTTGATCTACTTAGTGTAATTATAGATTAGTTTGTATTTTTTTGTAAATGTAATTGTAGATCATTTGCCCTTTTTGGTTTGGTGTCTTTTACTCAGCGTAATTATTTCGAAAGTCATCCATATTTTTGTGTGTTCCCGTAATTCATTACTTATTATTGCTGAGTTGTATTCACTTGTTTGGAAATCCCAAAATTTGTTTATTCGTTCTCAAGTGGATAGCCATTTGGGTTGTTTCTAGTTTTAGGCTATTACAAATAAAGCTGCTATGGACATTTGCTCATAAACACATGTAATGAAATGTGGTGTCTTTTCTTGAGTAAATACGCAGGAGTGGAATGGCTAAATATTATGTTGATGCATGTGTAATTTTTGACAGTGATGCGTAAACAAAACGGTTTTTCTAATATTTACACCATTCTCCTTCTCCGTCAGCAGCGTGTGAAAGTGTCAGTTCCTCCACATGCTCAACAGCTAGATGTTCTGATGGGCAGCGCCACCTCACTGAGCTTCTCTCCCGCTTCATTGGGGTGTAATTGACGTATTATATTGCGTAAGTTTAAGGCAAACCATGTGGTGCTTGATATGTGTACGTATTGAGAAATGATTACCAAGAGAGGTTAATTAACACCTCCATCACTTCACATGATTATCATTGTTTCATTGTGGTGAGAACATTGAAGATCTACTTTGTTAAAACCTTTCCATTATACAATAGAGTATTGTTAACTATAGTCAACGTGTGTTGAGGTTTTAAACCTAATCATTAATGAATAATGTCAAGCAACATTTTATGTTTTTGCCATCCTCTTTTGTTAATTGGTGAAGTGATTTTAAATGTTTTGCGCTTTCTGGGGGTCTCTTTTTAATTATTGAGTTTTGAGACCCCTGTACATATTGTGGAATCCATTACTTGAATATACTGTCTCCCAGAATATAACTTGGTTTTACACACTGTTAGAGAGTCTTTTGAAGATCAAAAGATTTAAATTTTGATGTTGTCAAATGTATCAAATTTTCATTTTCTCAAACAGATTTGGTTTTGGTGTTGTTTCTAAGAAATCTTTGCATGACCGTGTCACAAAGATTTTCTGTTTTGTCCTCGAATTTTTAGACTTTTAGGTATTACGTTTAGATCTATGATCCATTGTTTGTGAATCTTTGAATGGGTTATGGATCAACGTTCATTATTTTGCACATGTATATTCAATTCTTCCAAGACCATTTGTTGATAAATCTTTCCTCCACTGAATTGCTTTTTTTTTGCCTTTGCTGTTGTGGAGAATTAGCTGTTCATATATGCATGGGTCTATTTCTGGACAATCAATACTTTTTCATTGATCTATTTGCCAATTTTTATGGCAGTACCACACTGTTATGATAACTGTAGCTTTGGAATACAACTGGAAATTAATTAATGTCTTCTTAGTATGTGTTGTGCAAGGTTTTTCTTTTGATTCAGCTATTCCAGGTCTTTTGCATTTCTTTATATGTTTTTGTTTTAGTTTCTCTACTTGTATGAAAATGAATGCCTACTTGGATTTTGATTGGAGTTGCACTGATACATTTGAGGAAATTTGCTCTCTTGACGATGTTGAATATTTAAGCAAATTATAAACATGGAATATCTTTCATTTATTTAGATATTTTTTAGTTTCTTTTACCAGTACTTCCTAAGTGTTAGAGTACAGGATTCCATATACTTATTCAGATTTATCTTTAAGTATTTTGTAAAGCAGATATTTTAAAATTTCATTTCTAATTATTCACTGGTAGTAAGTGGAAATATACATTATTTTGTATATTGATCTTTCATTCTGAAACTGTGCTAAGTTCACTTGTTGTTCTCCCAGTGCTTTATGGATTTTATTAGATTTTCTATGTGCGTAATCATGTCATCTACTAAGAAAAACAGTTTCACTTTTGCCTTTCCAGTTTGGATGCTTTCTATTCCTTTTTTTCCCTTTTTTCCCTTGCCCAATAGAGCTGGAGACAACCTTGAGTACAGTGTTGAATAGAATTAAAAAGACCAATCCTACTTGCCTTGTTCCTGATCTTGATGGAACTGTATATCATCTTTTACTGTTGTGTATGACGTTAGCTATAGCTTTTTCATCAATGCCCTATATCGGTTTTAGGAAGCATACTTTTAATACTAGTTTGGTCAAAGTTTTTATCCTTAATGGAAATTGGAATTTTAAAATGTTTTTCTGCATCTGTTGAGGTGTCATATAATTTTTATTTTTTAGTTTCTTAACATGATGAATGACATGAATTGAATTTGAATGCTAAATCAAGCATACATTTCTGGGTTAAACCAAGGGTACATTATTGTTTCTAAATGTTGCTAGATTCAATTTGCTAAAATTTTCTTTAGAATTTTTGAATATATGTTCAAGACTGACATTGGTCTGTTGCTTTCTTTTCTTATAGTGGCTTTGTCTGCTTTTGATATCAGGGGAAAGTTCTCCTCATAAAGAAAGTTGGGAAATACACCTCCTCTTTAGTTTTTTGAAAGAATATGTAGCTAATTGGTTACTTCTTTGTCCCTAAACAGAGTTCCTAGTCGCGGAAATCTAGGTTTAACTAAGCCATCTGGACCTGATTTGGTAGTGGAAGGGAATTATTTATAACGCAGACTTTCTATTTGAGATCCTCTTCATTCTTGAATTTTTTTCTGTAGTGTTTCTTAGGGTCCATATACATGAATATATATATATACACACATATATACACATCCGTTCTTATCTTCTTATCATCCTGACCTAAAGCACAGATTGTTTTTTTACTCATAATCTTAGTGTAAGTAAAATTTCTTTTGTATTTTTCTTATCCTAATTATTATTGACTTTTTAAAATCATTTTTGTATTACACATTAAATTTTATTGATCTTCAAAATATTCCATCAAAAATTTCAGTTAGTACCAATTCTTAATTTTTTTATTTTTAATTTCTATGGAAACTATAAACCTTTCTGAAATAAAATATGTCTACTTAATGAAATAGAGAATAACTTTTATATTAAAATATATTATCAACATTTATAAATCTCAATACATTTTGTTCTCTCTTTGGGTCATCATTTGAGGGACTATTAAAAAGAACATGAAGACTTATTTTAGTAGTAGGATATTGGGTTATGTTTAGTCAGTTTATTTTTTCAAACCCAGATATAAGAGACTTTTTACCTCTTCTATTAAGAAAGTCATAATTATTCACTGAATATACTTTGAAGATGACAGGTAAGCAAAAATATTAAACATTTTAATAATATCAGCAGCCATCAATAACAAATATTAACATTTCATTGTCTCTTAGTCCAACATACATTTTCTAGGACATAAAAACAGTGTCTTATATGTATATATGCATAGTTCATACTTATGTATATAATTTTTCTTAATAACTAAAATATCAACTATATAAACTTATTAGTAATATTTATCCCCACATGACAATATGCATATATATATTTTTAATTTCAATGATGTAATTTTATTCAAATTTGATTGACTACATAGAAAATTTTCTTCCTTGATGGTGGACAAAGAAACAGTACAGTCTCTCTATGATATAAAGTCTCATGAAAGTTAAAAATACTAAAAATAAACAAACAAAAAAACCATGGAGGAATTTAGAGAGGGTGAAGAGAACATCTGTTCAGAAGATATAACATGTACATAAATTGCTACATATCATACTACTCTTTTACTAGAAATAGCATAGAGAAAATCAAGGGATTACTTCATTTACTTCCTAAAAGAGGAATTATAAAAACAATGCTGTCAAAAAATGGATCCTAACAAAAATATAATACACATTCAGGTGAATCAAAGTAGAAGAAAGTTAGAAACGTGAAAGATAGGCAACAAACCTAACTCACCATAGAGTAGACTCCCTATGCAAAGTTATAAAAACATTTAGAGCTTGACTTTTAAACAAGAATTATTCTCATTTTTTAGAAAAATGGACAAAGTAATATCCATTTCACAAAAACAGGCATTTAAGACTCAAGATCAGGGCCAGCCCAATGGCCTAGTGGTTAGGTTTGGTGCACTCTGCTTGGGTGGCCCAGGTTTGGTTGCCAGGTGCAGAACTACACCACTCATCTTTCAGTGGCCATGCTGTAGTGGAGGCTCACATAAAAATAAAAAAGAGGACGATAGGCAACAGATGTTAGCTCAGGGATACTCTCCTTCCGCAAAAAAGAAAAAAAAAAAAGAATCAAGATCAAGCTGGTAAAAAAAAAATTGTAAAAAACTGGAAGCTTCTATGGGAGACCTCAAGAAATTTATCTTACCTGATATATCCACTATTATAGACAAAAGGACTGATTTAGACAAAGTTAGACGCAGTGCAGACCTTCTGAGTTGCTGAAATGCCAAGTGTGTTGAGTTAGACTCTCTAGGGCTCATATGTGAAATAATGGCACCAACGAGAAAAGAATAGTACTCTAAGTCCCCCACATGGAAGGGGGGCATTTGAGCAAATTCAGATGACTGTTGACTTCAAGTCATTGCACTACACTGAGCCTCCTCAAAACCACAGTCAAGTGTGATCTTAACACACCGCATAGAAGAGTATGAAGGCCAAAGCAGAAGAAATATGCTTGCACAAACACACACCCATGCACAAACACACACATAGAAACTAGAAAGTTTATTCTAAAGGTTGAGAATAACAACAAAGTCATGTGAAATTCCCTTCTATACCTACTATTCTTCCTCACTCCCACACAGCATATCCACTCTCCTTGCCTGCTCTTATGGTCTATAGTCCCCAACCCATTCTACTGTAGTATAGGATTTACTTAGTTATTATGTTTACATTTCATCTCTCTCCCTTGAAGAAGGCAACGATTTTTACTGTTTTGTTAACCTATGTATTGATTGCACTTAGAGGTGTGATTGGAACATAGAAGGCAATCTCGAAATACATGATGAGCTTATTTGTGTTTGATTTTTCCTCTGAAGGCACACACAGTAAGGCTAAAGTTGTAGCCTAATTTATAGGAATCACATTGGACAGTGAACTTTAAGAAAAGGTATTGCATAGCTTTTTCCACATCCTTTGTAGAGCATATTTTACATCTGTGTTCCTCAAGCTATAGATCAAGGGATTCAACATGGGTATAATGAGGGTGTAAAATATGGAAGCCACTTTATCAGTGTCAAAGGAATAACTGGACTTGGGCTGCACATACATAAATATTAAAGTCCCATAGAACACTGTGACCACTGTCAGGTGGGATCCACAGGTGGAAAAAGCCTTGAGCCTACCCTCAGCAGAGTTCATCCTGAGAATGGCTATAAGGATGAGCAGGTAAGACACAAGTACTATCGGGAGGGATATCAAATCAAAACCTGCTAATATCAGAATAATCATTTCAATTTCATGTGTGTTCAAGCAGAGCAAAGATAACAAGGGGAGACAGTCGCAGTAGAAAAGATGAATGACATTGTAGCCACAGACGGACAAATTAAAAAGCTTTATGGTGACTAAAAGAGAAGCAAACGTGGTGTAAACATATGGAATTTCCACCAGCATCGAACATACTCTTTTTGACATGATGACTGTGTAGAGCAGAGGGTCACAGATGGCCACATAACGGTCGTAAGACATTGCTGACAGAATAAAAAGTTCACCATTAATAAACACAAGAAAGAAAGCTAGCTGTGTGGCACAAAAATAATAGGAGATTGTATTTTGATTCATAACAAAATTTACTAACATTTTGGATCCCACAGTTGTTGAACAACCGGGATCAGTAAAAGCCAGGTCTCTGAGAAAGAAGTACATGGGTGTTTGTAGCCTGGAGTCCTTCTTGGTGAGGATGACCATGCCCAGGTTGCCCACCACTGAGATCACATAGATGAGATGACGAGGAAGAACCCAAATAACGGAGCCTGCAGCTCAGGAAGCTCTGTGATTCTTGTGAGAATGAATTTGTTCAGCACTGTTAGATTGGGTTTTTCTATCCAGGTTTATCAGAAAACTTATTTTGGATAGAGACACGAGCATAGTCAGTAAATTTCACGTAATATAATGTATTTTTTTAGTATACAAAGTTGGTAAAGTAAAATAAATCACAATTTACCATTTAGACTCCCATAAAATAATCCACCTCCCACAAATAAAACACACATATTTAGTAATAGAAACAGAGATAGAGGCAGGAGTAGAGTTGGAAGATAGAGATTCGTGGTTTTCCATTGGGGAATGGTTGTCCCTGTAAAAACATTTGATAGTATTTGGAGGCATTTTGGTCGTCACGTCTGGAGGAGGGATGCTACTGGCACAACAGCCAGAGTGCAGTGAGGCTGCTAACTATCTTGCTGTATTAGGGAAGCCCCCACAGCAAGGAACTATGCAGCCCAAAATGCCAATAGGGCCAAGACTGGCAAATCCTGATACATGTGTAGATGTAGATGGACATAAACACAGGTGACGGAAGCAAAAATGAAAAATGGTAAAAACTTTAGGCTTTAGGTTTATAGGTATTTGTTAAACTTCTCTGTGTGTCTTTTATATAATGAGAAAAGCATAAATACATTTATCAAGTTACAATCATGTAACATGAGAGTACATATGTTAATTACATAATAGAATTTTTTAAATCCAAATTTCAATTATGTGTGGAAACGTTTAAAAGCCCCTACTTTAAAACATGTTCCTATGAAAGTCATTATGCCTACAGGTGGTACAGGATGAAACAATTAACACACGACCTATATTGGACAAAGGTGTATAAACAAGGATCGGAGTAGAGACTGTTTGTCTTTATATAGGGAAATACACATAGGTAGCCACAGTCTCTGCTATACCTGTATTTGTAATACATACAAAGGAGTACTTTGGGTAAATGTTGTAAGTTATCTTAATCTCTATACACATGAGCAAAATCAACTGTTTATTTGTAGGCTTGTTGGGAAGATAAGTGAGGAGTCAATGTTTCAATGTGCCTATGGTACCTGGAAATATCCCTCAAATATCAAGTACATACAGGTTATTTTGTGTCCTTGCTATTATTTTTTAAGGGGAGACATTATGTTACATGAAATGGATTATTTAACATGTATTTATATTATTTGTCAGCTGTGATGATGAATAGATGGAGTGTTATCCGGGTAACTGTCCCTGGTGCCCCCACCATGACCAACACCATCACGTCAACTGGAACATCAACGTGCTGTTCTTTTGTATAATTTGTCTTCTACCTTACTTAAAATTGGTAATAAAAATTTACCTAAAACTTAATGTATTTCTTCCACCCAAAGTGCATTTTCAATGTAACTTACGTATACTAATTTATTTGTAACACGTAAAGCATATTTTGTCACGGAGGACACTAGGCTAGTATGAGGAAATTGAGCAAATTGAGAGAAAATGAAGTCATTGGAAATGGTTTTATATGAACTTTTGTAAACATTCCCTTTCGATAAAGAGATTCTGTATAGAACAAATGTTTAAAATCACCATATTATACAACATCATACTGGCAAGATAAAATATACAAATATGTATATGGAGTCCATGAGATTAAGTCTGTCTGCACATTAAGGCCACAAAAACTCCTCCATATTGTGATGTGGGACTTAAGGCAGACATATATAAGTATAATTAAATGAAGATGCATATAAATATCCCTAATAAGTCATCAACAAAAAAAATACCAGAGTAACACCAGAGTAAAATGCAAATGTCAGGCTAAGATAAAAGAATTAGGGGTTCAAAAAATTATATCTGTGCTTCCTTTAAAGAAAAAAAGAATTGATCCGGGCTACAAGGAAAATAGCAGTGTCAAGAGCCTCTGAGTGAGCTCTAAGAAAACAAATAGAAAAATACAGCATTTAACATATTAAACTGTGTATTTACAGGAAATCCATACTTTCTCTGTGAGTTTCTGATATCCTACCCTGTCCCCATGTACATATCTTTCTATGTCAGAAATACTGAAGTACTGTTAGGAAAAAAAGTTTTAAATCAAGGGAATAAGAAGCAATATAAATCTTGTTTAGGTGCAATGAATGGTTAAAGAAAACAAATTACATTGGCAAGTGTTGATTTCCTGTAACATAAGGGAGATAGAAGGGCTTTCTCTTACCAGCTTTAGAGTTACTATGGAAAGCATCAAATTACCTTTCCATTGTTTACTATCAGTGTTGATTATCAGATTAAGACATTTTTATAATTTTATTTATTTATTTATTTTTTCCCCCAAAGCCCCCGTAGATAGTTGTATGTCATAGCTGCACATCCTTCTACTTGCTGTATGTGGGACACGGCCTCAGCATGGCCGGAGAAGCACTGCGTCGGTGCACGCCCGGGATCCGAACCCAGGCCGCCAGCAGCGGAGCGCGCGCACTTAACCGCTAAGCCATGGGGCCGGCCCAAGACATTTTTAAATCTATACTTTTTGAGAAAATTGTATCCACTCTCTGCCAGATTCCACTGGAAGCTGAACATGCTGTACATTGTACCATCACCATAAAACTGGGTACTTAAAAGTCTCCTAACCTCCAAAAATTGCTTTTCACATCTCAGTGTCAGGTGGAAATTTCCTTTTTGCTCATCAAGATATCAGAAAAAACTTGACATTTATACATTGAATTAAATATATATTAATTATTATTATATTTTTGAGAAGAGAATAAGAAGACCCCAGAGCCACTAAATGACTAGGGATTTGGAAGAACATCAGACTAGAAACTGAACACCTGCTGTTTTATAATTCTTCCATATCCATAATCTTTTCCTGACTCTTTAGTTAGGGTTTATTGTCTCCCGGTTTCAACCTCTATTATTTACATGATTAAGTATTTGTATAAACATAAATATTGCATAAGCAATATGATATTGACATTTCAAATATTCTTAATAGTATTTCTGAAAACATGTTAATAATTAATCTGAAGAAAAAAGAGAGCAGTCTTATTCTGCTCACACGTTATCAATAGGAGAATGGATACAGAAGTGAACGAGAAATCCTATTATTTTGCTATGTCTTGCCATAGAATAAAGGTGTTAGCTTGCAAATGTCACCAAAACTCTTTAGATATTGGTATAATATGGCACCACATGAAATATTCTGTTGACCTGAAAAGAAAGCTGTCTTTGCTCCCCATGTGCTTCATAACATGGCATAGTGACAACAATTTATAGATTGTTTTTCACCTTCTGATACTCTCCCTGAGGAGATGCCAAGCAATTTATTGATCATCCCTAAAGCATTAAAGCTTAACAGAATACAAGAAGGGTATTTATTAATTGTCTAAAATAATTGGTGTCTGTCAGCAAGTGAGTTAGATTTATCTGTTTGTGTATCACATTCCTACATTTTACTCTTGATTAACTTTTTTTTTTCCACTTTGATGGTTAACTTTTGTGTCAACTTGGTTAGGCTTGGTGCCCAGCTGTTTGGTCCAACCTCAGTCTAGATGTTGCTATGAAGATTTTTTTTAGATGTGAGTAACATTTAAATCAATAGACTTTGAGTACAGCCAATTCCCCTCTAGACTGTGGGTGGGCCTCATCCAATCAGTTGAAGCTTTAAAAAGCAAAGACTGAGATCCTTCAAAGAAAAAGAAATTCTACCTGGTCTTTCCACCTTTGTGCTCAAGACTGCAGTATCAGCTCTTGCAGTGCCGGCCTGCCCTACAGATTTTTGCCCTGCCAGTGCCAACGATTGCATGAGTTAATTCCTTAAAAATCCCTTTCTCTTTATATACATTATACATATATATGATATATATAAATATAATCCCCTTTTGGTTCTGTTTCTCTGAAGTACCCTTACTAATACAACTATATAAGGAAATGGATTAATATATTCTATCTTTACAACAAACTTGTCAGTATTCCTCCAGTTCTACATAGGTTTCCTCAAATAGAGGACACAATGGAGATGTTTTTAAATGCTGTCCTGCTGCATTATTTAAATGATTAGATGAACTAAGAGTAATAATATATTGCATATATAAAATGTTCTTTCCTTAATTTTTTTTTGGATTGATGTTCTAATTTCTTTTCTTTTTGACCATTGCAAGAGGAATTAGTTACTCCTACTTTTCATTCTCATTTCATAGTGAGTTGTCATCATCTGTTAAGGTCTTTTCTTTCACTACATTTGCCTGTATTACATTTTAATATTTCTTATTTTTTCATCATGTCCTATACTGACTCCAATTCTTCTTGTCTAACTTGACACATCTGCTGCTGTGTTTGAGATATAGCCTGCATGATCAATATATTCTGTAAAATGCAAGACTTCATGTGCATTGTTTTGCTATATTATTTTGCTGTAAATTGTGTTGTTGCATTTTAAGTCACTTTAATTATTTGTGGTATATCCATGCTGTGACTTTTTTTTTTT
>JAQQSS010001353.1:0-29599 GCA_028646465.1 Rhinoceros unicornis | reverse complement strand
CTCTGATTATCCCTCCTCACTCCCAATCATCTTGATCTGTCATCAGCATTACACAGTTGATGCCTCCTTCTTCAAGGATCTACTCTTTTCACTTAAGATACATGACTACATGCTCTCTGAGTTCAACTATAGCTCTGTCTTTTCACATTTTATCCATTTCTTTTTTGAGCATCTCCACATCTTCCAATTTGCTAATATATGACCTCAGGGCTGAATACTTCTCAGTTCATCCTCACTTCTCTCATGGTTTTATGCAGTCTCTTGACTTCTTTAAATGCTGTCATTTGGCCCTCAACCTCCAAATGTGTTTATCAAGCTTGAACATAAGCTTCATGTAAACAATTTCTCTATTTGAAATTCACACTCAAATGTCTAATCAGCATCTGAAACTTAACAAAAATTAACCTGCATTCCTGCCTCACCCACCAGTCTCTCCTTCGTGAGTCTCCCCTATCTCAATAATGACCACTTCATCCTCCTACTTGCTTAGGCCAGAAATCTTGAATTTGGTTCTTGTTTATCTTAGACCCAATATCTGATTTCTCACCAAAATCCCTGGCTCGGCCTGAAAATATATCCAAATGCTGATCACCATTAACCACCAACATTGTACCGTCTTTGGAAAAAGTGCCACCTCCTCTTGCCTGGATAGTTCAATAATCTCCTTGTAGCCCTTCTGCACCCACCTGCCCTTTTTCAGTAAACACTCAATAAAACAGCCAGAGTAAACCTTTTAAAACAGAAGACAGAGCATGTCACTCCTCTGCTCAACCCCCACAGAGGCACCCAGCTCCATGGGTGTGCTGGGAACACAAATGTACCAGGAATCCTTCCTGCTAAGT
The DNA here is from genome assembly GCA_028646465.1 of Rhinoceros unicornis. NCBI lineage: Eukaryota > Metazoa > Chordata > Mammalia > Perissodactyla > Rhinocerotidae > Rhinoceros > Rhinoceros unicornis. The sequence goes on along the minus strand of JAQQSS010001353.1, from coordinate 28,757 downwards.
GAATATAACAAAGTGGTCAATTAGCTTATTTACGCATCAAGAAGGACTGCTGTGCTAATTTGCTGTTTTTGTTTTACTTCACTATTTCTGCTGTGTTCTGTTTTCTCCTCTCATATTTGGTCAAAACCACTGAGAATATTGTCTTCATTTCACCTTAAAAAATTCCATATGGAGTGAAAATGATATCTTAACAAAATCCATGCACTTGTCATCAGGAACAGAATACGGGATGTGTCTTATATATGTTAACCTATGTGGTATATGCTTTCTTAAAGCTTAAGACAGGAAAAAAAGAAAGCCAAAACCTTCCCAGTTTACCAGGCCTGCCTTGTTCTCTCCTGCCATTGCCTCCCCAATCTCTTTGTTACTTTCCTCCTTGCCCATCCTGCTCCCAGCACTTCAGCTTCCTTAGTGCTCTTCAAACCACCCAGGACTTGACTCCTTTTCTACTCAGCATACTCAGTTTCCTGGAGTACTGTCCCTGAATATTTCTACAAGACTTATCTGTCATGTCCTTCTAGTCTGCTCAAATATCACTTTCTCCACGATATCTTCTCAGACCACTCTCCTGCCATTCCAGGAGCTTACGACATTGATTCAAGATACAAGTGTTGTGAAAAAAAGATACAAGCGTTGTGTGTATCTTGCTTTGAAGACTGAATAGTCCAACAGTTATGACTTGAAACCATTGAATGAACAACTAAAGAAAGCTAAAGTATTATTATTTTATGATAATAGATTAATTGATTTGTTAAAGCTCAGTGTAATTAAGGTAATTCTAGCACTTGAAAATTATTATTATTTAAGTAATCAGTATTTCAATAGGTGATGAGTTCATCATTACTTAAAGTATCTCAGCAAAGACATATGATTAACAAAGTTCAGCTGCCTTATGGACTTGAATGTGCATTGGGGAGGGACTTTGATCATTTTATTGATCAAGTGATTGATTGATTCAGAAAGAGGGAGCTATGGGGCCTGCCCGGTGGCATAAGTGGTTAAATGTGCGCACTGTGCCTCGGCGGCACGGGGTTCGCAGGTTTGGATCCCGGGCGTGCACCGACGCACTACTTGGCAAGCCATGCTGTGACGGCGTTCCATACAAAGTGGGGGAAGATGGGCATGGGTGTTAGCCGAGGGCCAGTCTTCCTCAGCAAAAAAAAAAAGAGGAGGATTGGTAGATGTTAGCACAGGGCTGATCTTCCCCACAAAAAAAGAAAAAAGAAGAAGGGAGATATGATGGAGGATTTTTGGAGACACAATAATGCTCACAAATTGTCTTAGCAAAATAACAGTTCTATTTTGGAAAATGGTCTTTTTTGAGTTCCTTATCTCATTTTTTGTAAGTGTATTACCATGGGACTCAATATAAATGACCAGCGAATAGACAAAAAATAATTTAAATATTGAGAATAATGGAGGTCTAGTTTGGGAGACCACAGTGAAAGCAGAATGGCATTGTATTACACTGGACAAAGATTACAGGGCATTTGGCCCAATTTCTTAGTCATCTCAAGTTGTGCCCACAATGCACGTTCAACTGCACAAGGAAACTGAACTTTGTCAATCACCATTCTTTGCTTAAAAACTTTCAGTAATGGGGAACTCAGTACCTATTGAAATATTGATTACCTAATAGTGATTATTTTTAAGTGCTAGAATTACCTTAATTACATTGAGCTTAAAAAAAAAAAGAAAAATTCTGTGTCCCAAAATGCTGAGTTCACTTCAGTACAAGAGCAACCAGTGTAACCTCACATCTAATTTTGTAGCTTTCTTTGAAGTTATATGAAAATAAACACAATCAAGCATGTTATTGTTCTTATTTGTGTCTTGCCTAGAGTCAACTAAATGGCCTTTTGACTTCTCAAGAATTCTTTCTTGGTTACTTTTAAGTTATTACAGTTTTAAATGCCAGAAAATTTAGGCAGGATCATTTACTCTGTTTTCATATAGATAGAGCATCAGCAAAAGCTAAAATTGCCTTGATAATGAGCAAAAATTTAATGAAATCTGTGTAATTTTAGAATTCAACATCCAACCACAACTAATACAATAAGATTTATGTCATCTGACATTGAAACACAAACCACATTGATTTCCCTCTGAAAACCTTGGAGCCCGCCTGCATGAGCCTCCCCTACCTGTCCATCTCCCCAGCATGAAGAGTCCTAAATCGTCCCTGCTCCAAGATCTGTCTTGCCCTCTTCTAACCCAAATGTGGGCTGTGCTTTCTTGATGTGAGTGGGAATTTGTCATTTTCTGCTGGGGTTTGATGCTGGGTGAAGGTAATCACTCTTTTCAATAACTCATTGTTTCTTGGGGACCTGACCCTTCTGAGAATCCTGTTCCCCAGATTTTCTTCTGTAATTGCCAATGAAATTAGTAAATAATGGAACCAACCTTCTGAGATTTGACTCTGCCCATTGAGGCTTAGATGTTGATAACACACTCAAGATAGACGCAATTGTTATATTATTTAGAAGTGTATTTTTTAACTTAATATCCGTCCCAATAATGCTGAACTAAAAATTGAATCAAACAAAAGGCTGTTTCTCTAAAATCTAGCAAATAGGAAATTAATGAGTGACCTACCCTGAGTACTGAATATATGACAGCTGCTTTTTGTTGAATATCATTTCTCCATCACAGTTTAATTATGGGTGTGCCTAAATAAAAAAAAAACATAATTCATAACTGAAAATTAATTAATTCATGCCATGAAAATAATCTCTACAAAAACTGATTCTAAATCTTTCAGTTTAACAACAAAAATGCAATCTCTGAATTGGTCCGAGAGGCTGCCTTACCATAGTTTTAGAAGATGAGTTGGAAAAGAAAATGTTCTCAACCCATCTGTAATATAGCAGGATTTAAAAAAAATCCAATGTATGGAAGCAAGTGTATGGAAGTTCTTTATAACATGATTTATTGATGTTTGATTTACTTAATATACATTTTTTCAAAATAATCATTCATGTGTATATTTTTCAGAAAACTTGGAGACAGAAAGAAATAGACAAAAATATCAATAAATTTGTTTTGATGTGATACACATAAATGGGTGTTTGTTCTTAACAACAGAATCTCAATTAATATGCAACAAATTATAGTCTAAAATAAGTTGGTAATGTTTTAAGTGAGAAACCACTATGAAATAAAACACACAGCAATTGGTCATAACTGAACATTCCTTAGGATACGTTGCATATTGTACTATCAGAAGCTGTGGTGCTTATGGGAAATAAAAGGCTACTGGACAGATGATCCAAGTTATTTGGGGGTGGTAACCATAGTACTGTCTCCCAGAGTTAGACACTTCATATCTTGCCTTCCAGACATTTTTTTGTGTGTCTCACATATGGGATAGTGCAATGTAGACTACTGTATAGACTATAACTTGGCTTTTTGCATTTAATTTTATATGGCCTGTGTCTTGGCTTTTTTTGCAGTTACCTTACAGCTAATTTCTATCACAGATCTTTTCTCATACTGTTAAATTTTGTAAAGAAATAAACACCACTTATTGACTGCATAATACTCCAGTGTTTGGGATAGGTTCTTCATACCTGATCAAAATCTAGATCTTGTAATTCCTGCATGTTTACAGAAAAACAAGAGGCATTAGGGCCTGCAAACAGATTATGTACCGACTTTCTCTGACAGCTGTGGAAATGAAATAACAGAACTTCTGTACACACATCAACCACAGCTGGATACATGGAGATGGGAGGGTGCCCAGACCTACAAAACCATAACTGCCTACACATGAGGAAGAGCCAGGCAGAGAACACAGGAGCATGAGCAATATACATACCCACAACCAGTGTTGGGATTCACAAGTCAGCCAGGCCTCCCAGCAAGAGCAAGCTACGGCAGATAGGGGGCACCAGGAAGCTTCCCTCTAATAGGCAGCCATGTGGTGACAGGAGTGTGGGTCTCTTCTCTGTTGCAAGAAGATATTACAGGAAAGGTGGATAAACATCCTCTCTAAGAGTGGAGAGGATAATGATGATTAAAAACACGTAAATTACAAGCTATGGTGGACATTTGTAAGTTTCAAATGGTATCAACAACATAAACTCTGAGAACCTACAAATGTATGCCATAACTTGGGTATTTTCTGCAATAGCCTTTTATTTCCCACAAGCAGCATGGCTTCTTATAGTACAATATGCAATCCATTCTAAAGAATGTTCAATTATGGCCATTTGCTGTGTATTTTGTTTCATAGTACAGCAAAAATTTTGGTTTCATTTCAAATGTTATAAATTTATTTTTACAAAAATTTATTGCATATTAATGTAGAATAGTGTCACATTACAAACAAACATTCACTTACGTGTATCACACCAAAACAAATTTACAGCTATTTTTTAAAATTCAAACTTTCATTCAGATATGATATTTTAATCTTCCTCTTTTACATTTCCCAGTAGAGTTGGCTTTTAAGTTTTCTTCATAGGCATATGATTAATTTATTTCTCAGTGCACAGAGAAATTTGAAATTCTGTAATTATTTATCACAATGATATTGTGGATTATTTGAAAAATCTAAATATTTAATGGTAATTTTAAGACAAACCAAATGTTGCTAAAAGTCATTTCAATTTAAGAGAAGTGATAATATTTCATTGTAAGAGCAACCTAACTTCATTGTAGATGCAAAGTAACAATTTTATTATAATATAACCGACAATTCTTAAACATTTCTTTAACTGGGGTCACAGTGCTCTGTGTTTTACATGCATTACTCTATCTCTCCTTCACAAAAGCTCTACCTGTTGGGCATCAATCTGCAAATGTGAAAGCTGAGGCCTGGAAAGTAAGTGATTAGCTCAAGGTCACCCAGCTTAAGGTCACTGTGACACCATGGGTTTCCCCCAGAATGTCTGGGTATAGAGGTCATGTTTGTATACACAGTTCTTTCCTGCTTGTCTTGGCATGGAGAGTGGTGGAGCCCTGCCTTACCAAATATACTTGTGTACAAAATAACGAGGGGGAAGAAAGTGTATTTAAATTGATAGAAGTCTCATGCAGTAAACACGGGAACAGACTGCTTTATCTGCAGCCTTCCTATGGCACACTGCCTTCAGTTCGAGGGCTGTGCTTGAGAAGCAACTAGATAACGTGGCACATGCTCAATGGAGAATGTTGTAAGGTTTCAGAGTCATGCCAAGAGAAAAGTAATGAAAAAGAAGTGGAGGTATTTCTTCTGATTTAGGGAGGATAAACATGGAAGATTTTATAGGAATAATTAAATAATTTTGCAAGAAGAATTGAAATTGCTCTATTTCACCATTAAAGTAGAAATGCTGTTAATTGATGGAGCTTTTAGGAAAATATTTTTTGGTTCAATATAAAGAGGACATTCTAAAACTCATGTTTGATGTTGTTCAAATGCAGGGAAAATTATCACTTAAGTATTAGATAAGGAAATAATTATTTGATAGACAGTGTAGACATGCAAGTATTTTCAAAAATTTAATTCTATGACCTCAAAGACAAAAGTTATTGTGAATTAACCTAGGGGCATAGTTTTTTGACAAAATCTAAATTCTACTTTGCCAGTATACATATTGCCTCTGTAGAAGGACAGAGGGGAGGGGGTTTTCCAAGACACATTAATCATGGTCCTTTGTTTTCAGTCATCACCTCTCTCAAAACCCATTCTAATGCCTTATCATTGCTTACCACTGGTAGGGACTTGTGTGATGGATAGAGACAGAATTATAATTCTAATAACACTATAAATGATTTATAGTGTTTCTTTCAAATATTTTATCTTTATTTTAACTTTCTTATAAAGTAAGAATGTGGATTATCCAAACATTATATCTCAGCAAGCAATGCAGCAAGCAATCTCTATGTATTTATATGATGTGGTGGGGTCATTATGAGTATAAGGCATGCTTTCTGTTACCTTTGTAATAGAGTGATTGACGATATTGTATTTTTCAGAATTTTTTAATGTCCTAGGCAAACTTTGGCAGGATATTTCTTTATAATTTAAAATTTCTCTCTACAATTAAGTAACTGAATAAAGCTGGTGAAGTAATTGGAACAATCAGCCACAAAAGATAAATAACCAATCTAGGAATCAATAATTATTCTTTCCAAGACAGCCACATCTTGAAATTAGCAGATCTTTTGTTATTATATTCATAAACCTCCTGGTACATAACTAGGAAGGAAACCTTCACCTCTGAACATCTCCATGTTGAACACACAATGGAGATAAGGAAACTTCAGAAAAATTAGCCCTTAAACACAATTGAAAAGAATATGTCCCCAAGGATTTACACTTTCTTTCTCTCAGGCGCATTACGTGATTAGGGAGTGACGGGTTTGCGCAAACATTTGTTGAGTACGTATTAGATGCCAGACCCTCTATGCACAATATCCCAGACAAGACTTATAAAGGGACTCATTTCACCGTTAGTACATAGGCAGTGAGGCATACATAAGTCACCAGGTTCTCACAAATGGTATATCAGAGCACCGGTGTCTGGATGAAGATCTGTTTCAGCTTCAAATCTATTTGTCTTTCACTGTAATGCACTATTTTCAGGGCAATTCTAGGAACTGCAGGTACTATATTAGTGGAATCAAGCTCAAAGAGGCACCAGAGAAAATGAGTAAATGTTTATCTAAGTGATGTCAGGTTTCAGATGCTGCTCAGTAATTCAGGAGTTAGCAAGAGAGACAAATAAGGAAGACATCAAATACCTGCAGTGAAGAGAATTCCCACCAGGAAAGCGATGAGGTGGAGTCTGAGGGTGATATGGTGGTAAGGAAATCCCACCTCAGCAGGGCTGGGGAGGGTGTTGAATGTGGCACCCAAGACTGATACCATCATGTTCGTCTAGGAAGATCTGCTTTTCAGCAAATTTTACTTATTTTTTTTATTTTAAAATTTTAATTATAAAGGGCCCAGTGCTTATCATATTACTTCCTTTACTTATAAACTTTGAAAACATGTTCATTTCTAAAACCAAAATAAGGCTAAACTTTGTAATTATTTTATAGAGTGCTTTGCCTCCTCCTGTTTGCACTCCTAGGACACCCTCTTCAAATAGCATCATGAATTCTTCTTGATTTCTCCCCTACCAGCCACCAATTAATACAATAACTATGCCCCTTCTCTTCTTTTAAATCTTATAGAAAGCAGAAAAAATCCTCTAGTATGACATGTTTTTTTTCTCCTTATGCTATAGTAGTGTGTTTGTAGAAGACCCTTGAACTTACAGACATTCTTAGCATGGCATGCATATGAGCACTGAGTGCCAATGCGTATTACTGTGTCAAACTGATTTATGACAATAGCACAATAGGAAACACTGGATTCCATACTAGACCATTCATTGTGGATGTGTGAAAGGCTATATACATGGAGAAATGCCTCTGTGCCTTTCTCCTATGAATTTTACAAAGAATAGAGATAGAATAGGGAGTTGCGATATCACTGCAAACTCATTGGAGAATCTTTCATAGCCTTGCTTGGAGGAGTCTTCAGATGTCTGTTTTTATATTTGTCAGGTAGAATAATGATATCTCTGCAAACGCAGTTCAGTTTGGGCTGCCTCTAAAAGTTGGCAGAAAACCCTACAACTTTGCTGGCCCATTTCCTCCCATTCCCCCAGCCACATTAGAGCACCCCTGAGGATCTGCAAAGCCTCTATTCACAGTGACCGATAGGGCTTCAATACCCAAACCACTGGAAAAGACAACAGCATGGCCTGGAAATCACATCCAGTGATGATCATTGAAATCTGTGATTGATACCCATTACCTATGAATAAAAATCTCAACATTTTTCATAGACTGTAAAATTGGTGATTATCTGTTCTTTCCCCAATCACAGTCTAAGTGGGAACCACTTCAAAATTTGGAAAGTTCCAAGACAAACAATATTCTTTCATCCTCTGCTGGATTTTTCAGGTGCTGTTTGCTCTGACTGAATTCTGCTAGAACTATGGGGGCAAGCTGGCAATCCAGGGCCTCCCTGGACACTGTATTCTAATACCAATTCCTTGTGAACCTTCTCAGACCCCTCCCTCACGTGCCCTCTCCTGACATCTTCATTTTGGTTGTTCCCATCGTCCATCCTCATAGGTGTACCTGCTAATATATTCTTCCTCTTTGTTCTTATTTTGTGCACGTGACAGCTCTTCCCTGCAGCTGGACATGAGCTCTGAGCTCTTGCTCTGAATTAGCTCTGTATTTGAGCCTGACTTCTGGTACCTGGTTCCTAAAACAGTCTATTGAAGGAGGAATTAGATGCCTGTGCTCGTCTGCAGGTCACACCAGAAGCTTCATCGATACTATACCTGGAAACGTAAGGCAAGCTTCATTTTTATGAACTGCATTTGTTCTCATCTTGAATTTCTTTGATTTGATATATGGATGGGGTTACAGCTCCTTCCTCAGAAAATGATTGCAAATCTCACATGGGATATTGTATTTGTTAATTTATTCCAGAAGCTAACTCTGTGCAGGCCCAGAATAAAGGGATTTTGGAATAAAAATAGGAACAGGATACATTCTTGTCCTTGAATCTGTGAAACTACCTAAAAGAAAAATTTAATATAAGTTGCTCTTTAAATGTAACATTACTACATAAATGTACCTTTGTTAACATGCACATGCTCTGATAAGAGCTCTTGTGCTTGGGAAGGAGGCCAAGGGCCAGCATTGCTCCCACTGTACCACACAGGCTCTTGGAGACTCTTGGTTCTCCCTCACAATCACGATGAGCCCTCTCTGCTTCAAGCTTTCTCTCTGAATTCCTTCCATGAAAGCACAGAAGTGCACTGGATATGGGTGCCTCTTAGTCGGGGAAAACTGAGGCTATGCTCACAGAGAATGTTAGACAACCTTAGCTCAATTAACCACCAATGTAGTCTCTGGGGAAAAGGGAAAAAATTAAAATGCTTGGTGCAACTGCTGAAATGAAAACCGGTGGAGATCCCTTTAAAAACCATGAGTGGGAAGGAAAGTGCAGTGTCAGTAGCTGTTGCTTTGGAGGTTTGTGTTGGCTGTTTTTGTTTTTTTTTTCCACTGTGGAGTGGGCTGACCTGAGGCTGGGAGGCTGTGGATCGCCAAAGCTGAGGCAAAGGGTGTGGCCATGGAGAGCTGAGATCCTTGGTAAAAAGGGCACAGGCTAGGAAAGAAAATATAGATGCTGTGAAGAAAAGCCTTCAGAATCCCAAAGCCATGATGCCAAGGAAGTTAGGGAAGCTGAGCATGAGGGAATGGTCAGAGGATCCCATGTTGTCAGAGAAGGCTGGACACACATGGAGAGGAGTATTAGAGAAGGAGGGTGGCAGGGGCTGGGGGATTAGCTGAAAGATTTACAGCTATGCAAACTGCAAATGAATCAGAGGATGTGATAAGGACCAATTGGGCTCCCCTCCTGATGAGTTAAATAAGACTGTACACCAGTGCAAGTTGTCTCACAAAGTAAAGTGCATTTGCAACAAATAGGAGGCCATGAGGAATCATTTCCAAAGTCATGGCCTCCCCAAACAAAGGAAAGCAGGAACTTTTATTTCAGTTGGGAAATGAATATTGAAAAGGGAGAGGCAGGTATTCACTTGCACAGGCTCAGTTGGAAAACATGCTTCCACATAATGAGGCCTAAGCTCCTCCTGGAGAGATCTTTGCATTAAAAATAAGGCAAAGGTCATGGGCATGGGTCTTGAGGTGAGGCTTGGTCAGTTTCAGGATGGCTGGTGGTTACATCTCCTTAACATACAAAAGAAAAAGAAACAACTTGGAAAAACAGTTAATTGCTTCCAAAGGCACCTTTGAGTTTCTCGAGGCACCTAGCTGGTGACAGATGGAGTTAGGGTATAGCTCAAGGAGGGTGTACAGTGTGGGAGATCAAGATTTGGCCACCCTGAAATATATCTCTTTACCTGGATTGTTTTCTCTGAGGCACATTTGATCTCCCCCACTAACTGCCTAAAGAATTTGACATGGTGGCTCCTTCCTGGAGCAGATCTTCTATCATGATGGCTGTAATGATAATGTAAAATAGGTGTTACAGTGGGAGGGGCACCAAGCCCCTTTTATCAAAAAACTCTGTCTCTCCCTGACCACATTATCTATAGATGACCCTGAAAAGAACTGTCTTCTTTCCCTCTGAAGTCCCAGACCACTACCCACCCCCAACACCTTCCTGGCCTTTAGCTACAATACTTAAGCAAGCAGCTTAGACAGAGGGATGAGTTGCTCATTTCTGAGTTTCTCCCATGTACACATGTTATTAAACTTGGTATTATTTTCTCCTGCTAACCTGCCTTGTTAATTATTTGGCCAGCCATAAGAACCTTAAGAGAAAGGGCAGAGGGGGATTCTCCCTCTCTCCCGACAACAGCAAGATGTGGTTGCATCAGCGAAACACAGAAATATTTCATTCACCCCAGAAGAAAGATCATGTGAAAATACAAATTTAAGTTAGACCATCCCTATTAAACAAGAAATGCCCAGGGAGGCTCTTCACATAGCATTTGTAACTAGAATGACATTTAGTTATAACCCAGTCCACTACTTGCCTGTGTGGATGGGCTGTAAGGAAAATTTGTTTTCTAAGAACAGGACAGACTTCATTCCTAGCCTACCAATGTTGGAGACAAAACAGAGCTTAAGTTCAGCGAGCCTAGAACCAGTTGGGGAAGAAGTGTCATCTGCTGTCAGCTCACCCACTCCACCTCACTTTCCTGAAAATCACTGTGACCTCCGCACCAGAAGACTATAACCTCCTCTTAGCCTCCCAGACACTAGGAAATCTGCATTGAAGTGAACTGTGCCATCAATTCATCCATACTTTTAAGCAAATACATTGCTTTATTGTGTCTCCAAATAAAATAGAAATGTGTTCTAGCATCTTGGAAAGTTACAGTGATATAAATAAAAAGCAAAATTATAGAAGTAAAATGTAGAAAAGTATGAATCTCACATTTGACATAATTGTCTTTCAAATTCTCTCCTCTTTCACTTCTACGATAAACTGTGTTGATTCTGTCCATTCATTTATTCTCTTATTTATTCAACTAGTACTTGTTGGGTGTCCGTATTTGCCAGTCAGTCTTCAAGGTACTGGGGATAGAGCACTGAACAAAATAGGAAAAAACCTCTCTGTCTTATGGTAGCTTACATTCTGTCTCACTACCCTTCTTCTATTCATTTTGCTATCGCCTCTCTTTTTCTTTAATTAAATATACTTACAACATGCCAGGCCCTGTATCAAATGTGTGATATCTATCTAATCCTCTGAACAGCCTTGTTTGAGTGGCACTAACAATGTCTTTGTATTTTAGAGGAAGTTTGGCACAGAACGGTGACACAGCCTCATCTCAAGCCCCTTAGCTTACAAGTCGCACAATCTTCAGCCTGAGGCCAGGGTCTACTTTTCTATTGAGGAGCCCTTTGCCCTTTGGCTCTTTTTCTAAGTTCACATCTTTGGTATTTTGCTCATACCTGTCTCTGATTCTTCTCAAAGAATCTATTTTAAGTCTCCACCTATCCTTTAGTCAGGTGGCCTCAAAAACTTTTAGACCTTGCCCTCTGCCAAAGCTTCAGGCCAAGCCCTAGTCCTTAGAATAAGGACACATGAAACTCTCAGGAGCCACAGGGACCTGAGTTGTCTGTCCCTGCCTCTCACTGGGACCTTATCTGCTGCCACTTCTCCTCATTGGGCCCCATACACAGCCTGCCTGGCCAGTTTCAGTCATCCAGGCACATTTTGCTCCCTCCCGCCATAGATCATTTTCTGTACTCTGTGTCCTCTCGCTGTTCCGTATCCTAGATGTCATCTTCCAGCTTGCAACTTGCACCCACCTTTCAGTCGTTAGCTCAGAGACCCCCAAGAGCCTGACCCTGAACCCAGAGGCTAGTTCAGAGTCCTCTGTTACATGCTCGCAGCAATGGCGAGTGTCCTTTCTCCCAGTCACTAGTGTGTAATTGTGTGAGGTCTCCTCCTGGATCTTAAGGGTCCTTGAGAGCTGGGCCCTATGTCTTTTGCTCACTCTTGTGCCTGACACTCCAGCTGCGAACAAATGTGTTCTGAAGGACAGATTGAATGATTTGCCATGGGCATGCCCACCATCACTTCAAAATAAATAGAGTTGAAACTACATTTTGCTGGATGACGACACTCCCGGCGCTTGTCTCCTTCCCAGATGACCTAGTGACCTCACCATACTCATCCTGAGGAGGAATCACATCCTCTCTGTCAAATCATCTTGCTCCCTCCTGTGTCTCTCTCAGCCCCTCCCATCTCAATAAGTGCAGCAGCACTGATGTGCTATGCTTGAATTATTCCATCTGATGAATGTTTTAGCTTACAGCTGTGTCACCTCTGAGATACACTTTGCAACAATCATTACAAGTGTGTAGGCTCTATAGGAAACTCACTGACCTGGGCCAGATATTTATTTAAGTGTTCTGCATTGATACTGGGCTATAGACTAATCATCATTATACACACATCTATTTAGGCATTTCCTCGTCAATTCCTCTACTCATTTCTCTATCATAGCCTAATTAACAGGAGGTAGGAAAACTTGAAGTTTGGAAAAAGATTTTAAGAAATCATCATGTCATATAAAGAAGAGACGGCCACGGAGTAGTTCAGATAGTAATGGAAGGAAGGAGCTCAGCAACTCTCCAAATTTACTGAGAGTGGAAACATGAGAGTAGAGGCTTCATTAAGGTACACTATGAAAAATCCCATTAGAAATGTCCAGTTTTCTAGGAGGCCAGAGTTACCAGAGTGTTAATTTTATCCTTGTGGCGTTGGGTGTCTAAGTTGTAACTTTTCACAGAGAGCGGCTCATTTGGACTCTTGGACCTGAGCCAGCAGATAAAACCCATCCTGTGCCTGATTCTCCTGAGGCTGTGGGGTCCTCCTCTCTGTGCCAGACTACAGGGGAGAGAGTACGGGTAGCTGGGGAAGGCAGCACTGCTATCAATGGGTCCAGGCAATGCTCTCTGGGCCATGGTCTTGGGAAGCAGCTGCCCAAGGAGGCCAGGTGCCCTGTGTGCCTGGATTTCCTGCAGGACCCAGTCAGCTTGGACTGTGGCCACAGCTTCTGCCTCAGATGCATCTCTGAGTTCTGTGAGAACTGACAGCACACGGGGCAGCCTATATGCCTTTCTTCCATGCCATAGTCCGTTACGGATGCATAACTTCTGGCCCAACAAACAGCTGGCCAGCCTAGTGGACACAGAGCAGCAGCTCTAATTTGGTGTGGAGCTTGCCTGGGCCTGCCATTGTATGCGTGCGGCACTGCGAGGAGCTGAGCCACTTCTGTGAGGGGGAGGAGGTTGTGCTGTGCTGGGTCTGCGACACCACCTAAGAAGACAGGAGCCTCTGCAATGCACCCCTGTAGGAGGCTACCAGGTGCTACAAGTGAGTGCCTCTGTGACTGCTCTAGAAAGCACATGTGGAAGGTCTTGATTTGGGGTCTGGAAATTGAAGATGAATAAAACATTGTGTCTTCTTTCAAGGAACTCATAATAAAATTGTGAGCGTGGGAAAAAAAAAAAACTAACCAGATATTTCTATCCCTCCTTAGTATATGAGTGAGCTGTCTTTCCCAGGAAGTGAAGGTCCAGACATCAAGATTCAGCCTCACAAGTCCAAATGCAGACTGAAGATGAAAACTAACCGGAAAAGTCCAGTCAAGGGAAAAGAACTTCAGTCTTCAAGGACAAACACAGCCTGGTGGGAAGGTGCCAAGCAGTAATGCCACATGCTCCCCTTCTCCTACCTAAAGCCCTGGGACATACTCTCCCTCCCTTGTGTAAAATCCCAGATAAAAACACCTACATTTTCCCTTCAAGGAGGTGGATCTGAGTTCTAACTCTCATCTCTTCATCTTTTTCATAGTAAACCTCTTTCCTTGCTACAATAATTTGGCATTTCCAGTTTTTTGGCACTCTTGGGTGGTGGGTAAATGAACCAGTGTATATGTTTGGTAACAATTCAGTGAGTCAGCCAGGAGGCTCTTTGCCCATGGCTCCATGTTCCTGGGCTAACTGGAATTTCCTGGGAAACAGTTCAGAAGCTACCTAGGTGATTTTCCCTAGGGACTGTCCCTGGTACTTTCCATCTTACCCAGCACTGCTGGCACAGTTTTCTTGTGGTAAAGAAACAGGCTCTGGATTTGTTTGTTTTTGCTTCTGGTGAGTCAATGGGTTCAACTGGGTAAGTCGCCTTGGGCAGGTCTTTTGTGAACTCCCTGTCTCTTGCAGGGAAATCCAGAGGGATACCCCCTTCTGAGTCTGGGTGACCACTAATGAGAGACATAGTGTAGGAATACTTGGAATCTGTTGGTTGTACCTGTCTGTTCTGTTTGGGATCCTATCCGAGTATCAGTTCTGTTTGGGATCCCATCTGTGTCTAAGTGTCTGTATGTTTGTAATTGTAAAGTAGGGAAACTCCATCTGTCCCCAAGTAAAGCCCTCTTGGCCACATTGTGACTAAGTGGGCTGACTTCAGCTATGAGCTTATGTCTAAGAAGAAGATGCTTTGCTTTTACAACACCACATGGCCACAATATTCCTTAGACTCCAGAAAGAAAATGGCCAAAAGAGGACAGTTGCAGTTTACCCAAACTGGTGTATTTGCATATGCAATTAGAAAAAGCTGGCTATAAAATTAAACAACCAATGGGAAGCCTATTTTAATCTTTTGAGGTTTCTAAATGAAGTAAGGAATACTTTACGGCCCTTTAAAAGAAAATAATTAAATAATTAAATGTGCCATATTGGGGGATGTCAGCAGCCCTGGTATGAATGAAACCTCTCACAATGGAACGTCTATGATTAATATGCAGAAACTTCTAAAAGACAAAGTTATTTCAAAAACAGCTATAAAAAGTATTATTACAGCAAAATTAAAAGAATATTTAGTAAATATCTTTGGCCATTTGAGCAGGTGCATCTGCCAGGGAGCAATTTGGATCTAACTGTTCTTCTGAGTTTTGTACATGAGACCTGGTTAAAATTTTAAAGATCTATGTTTGTGTCTATCTGTATATAAGTCTCTCTCTATGTATTTGTCTGTCTCCAGATGGTATAATTTCTAAAGGATCTCTATTTAATTGGCTTGAAGTAAGTGCTTATATAAATTATTTCTAACTAACCCAAAAGTTTTGAAGTTAATATGATATAAAATGATCTTTGGTAAATGAAAGGTTTGTTGAAGCTTGTTTGTTTTGATTAAAATAAAGATGTTTTGAGAGTTATCATGATTGGAAATGGTGCAAACATTATGTCTGTTACAAAATTTGTCAGTAAAAAATAATAACAAAATAATAGCTGATTTTCACTGATGTTTCATGAGAATTTTTTAGGAAATCTACATATAATTATTGTGAACAGGTAAACTAAATAGATGTAGAAAGAATGAAAGGTTTAGGGAACATATTTCAACAATATTTGTGCGTTATGGTGTATGAACTTAAAACAACTCAGGATGATGGCTGACTTCTTTAATGTCACTCAAAACTTTTTGAGTAATCTAGACATAATTGCTGGAAGCAAATAATGTAGATAGACAAGAATGTGGAAAAGTTTTTGGGTGCAATAATTATGCTTTACAGTCTGCATGCTCGAAAAATAGCTTCCAAAATGTTTTTGGTAACTTAAACCTTTAGAGTTCTGCTACGTTAGATTAAATGATAAAATTTCATGGAGTATCTAGGTCATTTTCCAAGACAAAATATTAGAAATTAATTGCTAAGCATAGATTTGTCTGCCTTTAATTTCTTAACTAAGAGGAGCTGAAAGGTACTTAGGTTTATTGATAATCACGTCTTGTGCATGCTGACGAATTTTCTGTGAAAAAATACATATTTCTAGAAAGTCAGTATACAACGAAAGTAAAAAGTATGTTTTCAGTAAAGAAGGTATAAAGAATAGAGATATTTTTGTTCATTTCATTAAGAAAGAAATTTGTCTTTCTAGGAAAGAAGAAAAAATGAAACAAAGCAGGGGACAAACTGTGAATGTAAAAAGTAAGTGGCAAATGGTTTGTGGAAGTAAAACCCTAAGGAGTTTTGTGCATGCTCAAGTTGGCTAAAATTAAAATGAATTAAATTAAGTAAATAAGTTTCAATATCAAAAATAAGCTGGTGCAAAAGTAGAATTTGGCTTTCTCTCTCTAAAAAAGGCAATTTTCTTGAACTTTTGTTCTGCCCTTGATAAAGAAGTTATAAAAGGCTTTTCTTTAGTAAGTAAGTTGACTTAAAAGACAGAAAATCTATGGGGCCGGCCCGGTGGCACAAGCGGTTAAGTGCGCGCGCTCTGCTGCGGCGGCCCGGGGTTCGCCGGTTCGGATCCCGGGCGCGCACCAACGCACTGCTTGTCGAGCCATGCTGTGGCGGCATCCCATATAAAGTAGAGGAAGATGGGCACGGATGATAGCCCAGGGCCAGTCTTCCTCAGCAAAAAAAAAAAGGGGAGGATTGGCAGATGTTAGCTCAGGGCTGGTCCTCCTCACAAAAAAAAAAAAAAGACAGGAAATCTAAATTCTGTTAAAATAATTTCCTATGTTCATAAAGACTGAGGTCTCTCTATTAAGGTTTTTTTTGATTGTTCTATCTGGTTATATTTGACATCTTCTGTTTTTACCTTGATTGAATGGACAACTAAACATTGTTCCTTATTTGACCAAGAGTTTTAAACCTTTTTAAATATTTTTGACAAAATCCCCCCAAGGCTCAAAAGCTGGAAAAAGTCTTTTGACTTAGAAAGAGAACTTTAAAAATTTCCAATTAGCCCTGGGACTTCTCAAAGAATTTTTTCTCCCTTTCTATAATGAGGAAGATATTAAAGAAATAAACTTATTTAGTATGTAATATTACATGGGAAGCATTATCAAATAAATGATGATAAACCTTCCTAAGTTATATCGTGTGGGTAAATGTTATTAATATAAATATTCTTAATATGTGTTTTAAAAAATTACATAACCCTCTGAAAATTCTGATCTGTCCTGGTTTTCAGTCATAATTCTGGTTATTTTTTTTCTGGGAAAGATTTACCTTGAGCTAACATGTGTTGCCAATCTTTTTTTTCTTTTGTTCTCCCCAAAGCCCCAGGGCATAGTTGAGTATTCTAGTTGTAAGTCTTTCTAGTTCTTCTATGTGAGCCACCACCACAGCATGGCAACTGACAAATAAGTGGTGTGGTTCCATGACTGGGAACTGAAACTAGGCAACCAAAGTTGTGAGAGCACTTAACTTTAACCATGAGATCATCAGGGCTGATTCCATAATTTGGGTTATTATCTCAAAGTGTTATATGTCACAGAAATAGCCAAGAGTCTGTACCAATTACTATTTTTGAATGTTTTGTCATTTGCAGAGAATTGTTTTACTCTGATGTTTTTGTAAATATGTTTCACCTTCAGAGAGATTCATGGAAAGGACTCTGATACTTGCTCTAGAATGCATATTTCTGATAAACTTTCAGATTATAAAGCTGAGATAGGTAAGAAATTACAGAACTGTAATGGAGAAACAGATTGCCATGAAACTGTTAACAGAAGATCAAGAGTTAATATCATGGGCCTGAATAAACTGATAAGGATGATTATAATTTTTTTGACTTTTGTTTTAAATATTGCAGATTTTTTAATGTGTTATTTTTCCAGATTTAAGGAAATTTTTTTCTTTTTTCTCCTAAGGAACTATGACTTATACCAATTTTTAAGCAGAACTGAGTGAAGCATTGATCTTTTTCTCCCTATCTTATCACTCCAGCATTTAAAAACTTTTGATAAGTAAGTATTCTTATTCTCATGACAATATAGTTATTTGTATAAGTTCAATAAAAATCTGTTTTCCATATAGCAAGACACAATTGGAAACCCTTGTTTTAGGCTGTATTAGGCTTTGACTGGGATGTCATATTTGAAAAAAATACACATAGACTCAAATGACCAGTCAGCTTTTGAGGAACAAAGATTGGACTTTACGGAATAGAGTCATTTGGAAATATTGGCCTGGTACCTTGCTTACAGGGTTCCCAGCAACCTTACCAGGTGAATAAAAAAGGTCATTCCCTGACAGGTCCAAGGAACCTCAGGATATTTTGGGAAACCAAGAATAGAGCAGTTCACCCAAATCTAGATATATTGCAGGCAGAGTCTGATGACAAATCCTTGGCTTGGCTTCCCTTGCCTTGAGTGACTTTTAAGGTTCAATCTGAGATTTCTTATAAAAAGTTGCAGCAAATCAGATTTTAAAAAGGCTTACATGATCAATTGCTATTCTTGCTGTACTTATGTAAATAATTGGGCCAAGTTTATCAAAACTAAACTTATTTTGCAAACTAATGAGTCTTAATTTGGTTACTTTTGTCAAAAATGAGGGTGATTTTAGAGAGAAAAGTTATGTTTCAATAGAAACTATAATATACATTTGTGAATGTTGCATTTTGGTTCTGTAAATTATCTTTGGGGTTTTTGTTTTCTGTCTATAAATTGGATTGGATCCTGAATTCTTGTTTTCTTAAATATCTGGTACAGATATCCAAATTAACATTTTCAATTTTTTTCCATCATTTTCATTTAGGGTCATTAAAAATGAAACCACCTTTGTTCCTGAAGCCCTGTAAACTGAAGCTGGACAAATTGATATAAACTTAAGAAAGATCACCATGATAACATGAGTATTGCTATGAAAGCCACTCTTAATGTATCTGAACTCCTGATGACACCATTAGAGCTTCCTGGTTTGGGAGTTCAAGGATGACCTGGTGGGAAAAAATTATAATCTTTGTTTGGTATTTGCCTGTGTTTGGTGTCTATTGTTGTTAAAACTTATACACAAATTTACAAGATAGGTTGCCACAACATCTTGTAAAACCCCATACTACAGTCTTCCTCCAGACATGGTTTCAGGCTCGTCACATTACTTCACTTCAAGTCCAACAATTTCATTCCTCCTCTTGTCCCTACAACATCCTCATCCAGCAGGAAGTAGCCAGATTTGAGATGATTCCCCAAATCCCACAAGATTATGGAATGAACAATTGGCAGTGGGGATTGAAACTGAGAATGAAGATGTTAAAAAAAATCTTCCTAGAGCAAAACCTTGAGATATGCTTTGCTAACTGAAGTTGTGCCTATTGAGCATAATCAATTGTTTTTTAAAACTAACCAGGTCTTTCTGTCCCTCTTCAGTATGTGAGTGAGCTGCCTTTCTGAAGAAGTCAAGGTCCAGACATCCAAATTCAGCTTCACAAGGGCAAAAGCAGGCTGAAGATGAAAGCTAACCACAAAAGTCCAGGCAGTCAAAGGAAAAGAAATTCAGTCTTCAAGGCCAAACACAGGCTGATGGGAAGGCACCAACCAGGAATGCCACATACTCCCCTCCCCTACCTAAATCCCCAGCAAATGCTCTTCCTCCCCCCGTAAAACCCCAGTTAAAAACCCCTACCTTTTTCCCTTTTAGGAGGTGGATCTGAGTTCTAACTCCAATCTCTTAATCTGGTTTCCTTTCAATACTAAACCTCTTCCCTTGTTACAAGACTGGCATTTCCAGTTTTCTGGCCATCTTGTGCAGTGTGTAAAGGAACCTGTGTTTGCGTTCAGTAATGATGCTTCAGGATAAACAGCCATGATGGTGACCCAGCCCACACACCCTCCCTTGGCTATTGTAACTCCAAAGCTTTTCATTCCAGCAGTGAGAGTTGCATCCAAATCATTGATAATCCTGGTAGTGGCAGTGGGCCCTGATCTGAGGTTTCAAATAGTGCACCAGAGCCAGAGACCAGAGGTTGTAACAGCAGTAGTGGTGCTCACACTCAGCTAATAACTCTCCCCCAGTAATGGCTGGTGGCACCCATAACCTGAGGCTTCAGGAGCCATAATTAGTACCCATGATTCAGCCACCAGTGGTGGCACCCCCAACACTGGCCCTACCAGCAATGGGTGCTGCATACAAGATCCCAGGCCCCTGACAGTGGCAACACCTGTGAACCCAGTGCCTCTGGCAGCAATACTGTCAGCACTTGCAGATAACACAGGAGCAGCAGCACAGTTGGTGCACATGGCAACAGCCTTTGAGCCCATGGAGAGCCCACAGAGACCCAGTGGGTGAACACAAGAAGCAGATAATGCCAGAAACAGCAGAAGTGCTCACAGCCTGAGGAGTCTGGTGGTGAACCCCATGACTGCAGTGACGTCACAAGCAGTAAAGCACCAGCAACCTTAGAGGCACAAGAACCACATGTTAGCACACTGACAATACCTCTGGCAGAGGAAGTGAGGTTGGAAAGTGCAAATTCTCAAATACAACTGGAAGCAGCTCAGAATCAAAGTAACCAAAGCCTTATCCAAAAAAGAAAGGTGTTTACTGCCAAAATGCACTGTCAGAGGAAGAATTCATCAAGCCCCATGAGGAAACACAATAACATGGTAGCACAAAAGGAAAATGACAACTCTCCAGAAACCAAACTTGAAGTCACAAAAAATTGTGATCCAACTGGCAGAGAATTAAAAATAGCTGTCATGAAGAAACTCAATGAGTTACAAGAAAACTCACAAATACAGCTCAGTGACATTTGGAATAAAAATAGTGAGAAGAAAATGAATTTATGAAAAAGATTGTAGCTCTAAAAATACCCCAGAAATGTGGGAAATGAAAAACACAGTTAATGAGTTGAAAAATAAAGTAGTATGAGTTGGAAATAGAGTAGACCATATGGAATAGAATGTTAGTGAGTTTGAAGGTAGAAACCTAGAAATGATTCAGGTAGAAGGGGAGAGTGAACTAAGATTTAAAAAAAAATTATGTGAGAAATATCTGACTTAATTAGCAAAAGCATTATAAGGATGATGGGTATCCCAGAAGGAGAAGAGAGACAGAAAGTAGCACAGATCTTATTTAAAGAAATAATAGCTGAGAACTTCCCAAACCTGGCAAAGGAACTGGATATTCAAGGACATGAAGCTAATAGAATTCCTAACTATCTCAATGCAAAAAGACTTTCTCTAAAACTCACTATATTAAAACTGTCAAAACTCATTACAAAGAAGATTAAGGATGCAGAGAGAAGGAAATAACTTACAAAGGAACACCTATCAGGCTATCAGTGGATTTCTCAGCAGAAAATCTACAGGCTCGGAAATAGTGGAATGAAATATTCAAAACATTGAAAGAAAAGCTATTAGCCAAGATTACTCTCTCCAGCAAATTTATCCTTTAGATCTGAAGGAAAACTAATGGCTTTCCCAGATAGACAAAAGTTGAGGGAGTTCATCACAACTCCTCCTACCTGAAAGGAGCCCCCCTACCTGAAACCAAAAGGCAAAGTTATACAATGCTTTAAGCAAGGTGATAAGTAGACAATCAGAAAATTGCAACTCTATATCAAAATAGGTTAGTAAACACTTTATTATTGCATAGAGGCTAAAGGGAAAGAAAGCATCCAAAATAACTATAACCACTTCAATTTGGCAACAAATTCACGTTACAAAAAAGAGATAATTTGTGAGAACAAAAACACAGAAGGGGAAGAAGAAAAGGATGGAAACTTCATAGGCTAATGGAGATAAGATGTTATCAGCAGAAAAAAAAGACTATCTCATCTGAGATTTTTTTATACAATCCTCATGGTAACTACAAAACAAAAAATCAGAGCAGAATGACAAAACACTAAACAAAGAAGGAACTGAGGAAAACATCACAGAAAACCACCAACTGAAATAGCAGACAGAAACTCAAGGAAAGAGAAAATAATGGAAGTATAGAACAATCAGACAACAAAAGATAAAATGACTATATTAAGCTTTCACATATCAATAATCACTCTAAATATAATTGGATTGAATTCACCAATCAAAAGACATAGAGTGGCTGGATGGATTAAAAAACAAGACTCAATAATATGCAACCTCTAGGAGACCCATCTCAGTTCTAATGACATCATAGGCTCTGAGTGATGGGGTAGAAATGATGTTCCAAGCAAATTGCAACCAAAAGAAAGTAGGTATATCCATACTTACATCAGACAAAATAGACTTTAAGCCAAAAGAGATAACAAGAGATAAAGATGGACATTATATAATGATAAAAAGGACAATCCACCAAGGTGACATAACACTTATTTTATATGCACCTATCATGGGAGCACAAAAGTATATAAATCAACTATTCACAGATCTGTTAAAAGGAGAAACTGACAACCACACAATAATAATAGGGGACTTTCATACCCACTTACATCAATATAGACCACAGAGACAGTGAGTCAACAAGGTAAATTTGGTCTTAAATGAAACATTAGAACAGATGGACTTAATAGGTCTAGAGTTACAGCCAAAATCTTTACAATGAACCCTCAGACCCTAAAGATGTGAACACCAGTTCCTTCTCTGATTCTGACTTTTTCCCCTTACTTCCTTTTTCATCCTGCTCCCTCTACCCTGGCTTCCTGGCTGGGTACTTCCCACCATTGGGCCTTTCTCTCACCTGTGCTCTCTACCTGAAATTCTCTTTCCCCAGATGTCTCCTTTACTCACTGTCTTTACTTCTTTAAGCCTGCTCAAATCCAGCTTCTTGGTGAGGACTATACAGCTCTACCTTCCCCAGATTGTACTCAGAACCCACTCTCCAAGTCTCCTTCACCAAGGCCAATGAAGGCTCTTTTTCCCAATATAGTATTTATCAACTTCTAATGTGTTATATTGCTATCATTTTTATTGTTTATTTTCTTTCTTTGCTTTTGCTTTTTCTTGGTAGAATGCAAGCACTCTGTGGGGAGGGATCTTTATCTATTGGTAAGAATATGTTCAACATACCTCAAGCACCTCAAACATTTGTTTGCACATGGTTATCACCCAGTACATATTTGTTGAATAAATAAATGATTGACTTTCTAGGGGGAAGAATTAAATGATGGATCTGGAAGTGTTTTGTAAAATGTAATATAGTGGTAATATTATTATTTACAACTAGACAATTATTGAACAATAAAGTTCAATGTGAAGTGCTAAATGAGTAAAATCAATTTTTAAGTATAGAGAAAATTTGAATAGAAGGCTAAGTTTGTAGTGGTTATGGATTCCAGTGACACAGTGACTTGCCATGCCCAGGTGTGGTCTCATTGAGCCTCCTGTAGCTTTGATTCCCTATGACATCACACTGACATCTTTGAATCATGAATTGCCTCATACTCACTCTATACACCACCTCTCAAAATGTTATACTCACCAGGAATGTGGGGAATGTTCTATAAAATTGCATGGAATAAAACCTTTTTTTTTTTCCTGAGGAAGATTGGCCCTGAGCTAACATCTGCCAATCCTCCTTTTTGCTGAGGAAGACTGGCTCTGGGCTAACATCCATGCCCATCTTCCTCCACTTTATATCAGATGCCGTCACAGCATGGCTTGACAAGCGGTATGTTGGTGCGCACCTGAGATCCGAACCCGCGAACCCGGGCCGCCGCAGCGGAGCTTGCACACTTGAACTCTTGCACCACCGTGCTGGCCCTAAAACATTGTTTTTTTAATTGACTTTCATGCTTTGTGTGCTCCTCTTCATCCTAGCTGCACAGTAGAGCCGCTTCCTCTACCTGTGAGGTGTCTCGGGTCTGCTCTCCACCCCATCACTTCCCTACTATGGTACATCTCTCTGTTATTATACATTGGACTTTGTTCTAGCCCAAATCATTATAGTAGCTAAAATAATAAATAATGATTAAAAAGTCAGGCCCCAACATTACATTCTAGTTTCTCTGAAGCTGTAACAACTCTCCAGAGCTATGCCTACAGTTCAGCTGGCTACTGAATGATTTATTCAAATGATTAAATTGATCATTTCCCCCACCCCTCATTCAGGTGACTGGTTTGTCAAGTAAGTTAATAACTAAATAATCTAATTATTCTTGCATGTTGGGAAGGCCCTGAGTGAAGGGAACCCGAAGGAGAGTGATATATGGGGCTGGTAGAGAGTGGAAATTAAAATAGCTTCATTAACAGGCAGAAGGAACTAAGCAAATTCAGAGTGGTAATCTCAACTCTTAATGTCCCAAAGGGCAGAGAAGTTGGGAGCACTGGGATTTATTAAACACATGTGCTCTCCAAGCACTGATGCCTCCATGCAGATTTTCTCTGTGCTTCTGGCACCCACTGTGGGTCTGCTCTTTCATTATATAGGGAAGAGGGAAGGATGGAGGTGGTCTGCACGTGAATAGAATACATATTTGACAAATCTACAAGTTCTACACATTCACCTATATGGAATATTCTCTTTACTCTCTGATACTGTGACTATATCTACTCAACAGTACCCAAATAATAATTTTGACAAATTCCTTAGTAAATTGACTCAGAATAGTCTTATTTTTCCCTCATATTGCCTGACAGATTTCATGGACTCTATTTCTATTCATTTATTTAATTTATTATTATTTTTAAAATTTAAGTTGTGTCACTTTTACCTCTACAAAGTCATTAAAATGTGGTCATATATACACAATCTAATAAATCAGGGTTTTATGATGCTTGCTCAATTTCTCTCTAGTTAGTTTTTGAAACTAAAGTATAAATCCAAGCATGCTGACATCTTTTAAAATGCAAGAACAAAAGAAATAAAAATAAATAAAAGAAACAGTTCACACATTTAACTCCTTAAGTTAATAATAAACTTTCTATTATTCGATGTACCTATGAAATTCTTCCACTATCTAGGACAATTGGTTTATTTTTCATTTATAATATTCTTAGTTAAAAAAATGTCAAAATATTTTTGACATATTTTCAGTAGATCTAAGGGAAAAAAAAACGGATGATTCTGTTCCAGGTAGGATGGGACTGATTATGCCTCAATGGTTTTTTAGAAACATAGTAGTTTTTGGGAACAGGGAAAAGAAGTGCATGACCATCAGTATTTATGTTTTTAGAACAACAATAGATTGAGTCCCCAGTTTTACCTAACGTGATGTAGTAAATTGTGATTATATCAAGGGACAAATTCTCATGGTACACATTTTCTGTGCGGACCCTTTGGGAGATTGGAGAGTTTGATGTGATGCATGCCTACAGCACACCTCAGTGTATGTACCAATGGCCTCATGGGTTCAGAAGTTCCCCCAGACCTCGGAGCTGTTGATGAACCCAGATCACCATCAGGGTCCCTCTCTAGCCTTTCCTTTCGAGAGTTGCATCGGACTGTCATTGCCATAAACGCTGCCACACAAATATCATGGTCCATTGCATTTACAGAGGAATGGGAAAGCCCAGGAGAGGCACTTTCATTTCTTCCCACATCTGGAATTGTACCTGGCTGGAGCACCTGTGTGCACTCAGGAGGAGAGAAGACATTGCATGTTCCCACCGTGGTCCTCCAGCTAGATCTGCAACTCCCGACTTTTGACCTTTAACGGTTCCCAGCAGCATACAAGTAAAAATGGTCTGTAGATTCCTAGATTTAGAAGCTCAATCAGATGTCTGTAGTTCTCTATTGGTTTGTTAGATAGAAAAAGCCATGTGGAGGTCCTCTAAGTAATAGAAAAAAAAAGAAAATGAGGAAATTCCTCCTTGATCTTGGAAAGTTTACGGATGATGACAGGTATACCAAGACACAAATCTGCACACAAACACATACATCCCAACTCACACTATATAATTTTAACAAAGTAATAAATTTATCAATGCAAAATGATGTTTAAAGAATGAAGTACAAAATTGCTGAGGAGACAAAATATTAATAAACATAAAATTGAATATTTTTTTTTTTTATGTTGAGACTAGTGTTTGTTAAGAGAGGTTGAATTTGTCAGGCAGATGTAAGAAAATGCAATCTGAAATGTGAGTTTCATTTTGAAAAAAAATAACATTGAAAGGGTATTACCAGCATCGGGGGGAGATGGGAAAATGTTAGCTCATGACTGGGATGATCTAGGACTGCTCCCTGCTCTGAAAACATTGATTGAATTTCATATCATCTGTAATTGTAGCCACACTATTTGTGAGTTGAAACTCTTTAATCTTCAACATTAAAAAGGCTTTGGAAATAAACTGAAATCTTTAATCATATGACCACTCATCATCCAGGAACTGAAAACATTTTTTTTGACCTGTGGTTTGAGTGTGGGCATTTCTGAGGTGGCAGGTGCATTTGGGGGCAATAGTGTTCACACTGTCTGACCAGCACCTACAGGGAAAAATATATTTTACCTTGTGGAGTATGTAAGCACCCACAGTCCCAAATACACACACTGAACAAATGTTTTACAAACAATAGTTCCCTTTGTACGTGTGAGATGCTCCATCATCTCCAATTCCATGCAAAATCGTGCCTGAAAGACCGTGAGTTGTCAGTCATGAGATTCATTTCCTGACCTTTCCATGTGTCACCACACATTTGTGTGGGAGAGCTCAGGTCTCTCCAGTTTAGTGCTTGATACTACCTTTCAGTTCTTCTAGCTTTGAGCAATGAAAAGTAAATGCTTCAGTAAGGTGGGAAAGACTTGACCTGCCATATTAGCATTAATTGTTCATTCTTTGAGCTCCTACACTGTGTCCATGTATAAAAGATAAAAGGATGGATATCGTCCAATGTCTCCTGTAACCAGGAAAGTAGTGACAAATTCACACGACATACAGTAAAATTTGCTATGTGCAAGAAGAGGTGAACAGTTAGGCTAAATATGAAGATATTCACAGTGGCTCTAGAAGGTGCTTATAAAGTGTAAACTGCAAGTGGAAAGGTGCAGTGGATGGGCAGCGTGTTAATACTGGACTGGTATCCTGTGACGGACTTCTACACAGAGAAAAGCAAACATTATATTCCTTCCACAGTTTAAATTTAAAGGCAGAAAATATTTGTCCCTTAGAACCGTTCTGAAGGTGAAGGCACTCTGTATTCCACGTGAGAGATCTGTTTCTTCCATGGAAAGAGGCACATGTTAGCAGCAGAGCTTTGTGGCAAGACAAGTGCTCCTGTCCTGTTCCAACAGGAGAAAAGGGCAGCACCTTGGTTAGAAGCTGGCAAAGCCTGAGGTATTAACTAGAACATTCTCTTTCAAATGTTGCAAATCTTCCTGTAAAGAAGACTTTCTTATCTCTACATCAAAGTTGAGAAAACCAGTTCAGAAGGAGGTCGGAGCTCAAGTTGTCAGGAAAATCAAACTCATACGCTTTCACTGCATTCAGCACGTTTTCAGCGCCTCATTTTCACTTTTCTCTTATTTCACAGGGCTCACAGTTTAGGACGATGAAATTGTGCAGCAGTTTGTTATGAAACACGGACTTTATTATGGTGATTGAGAATTTGTTTGCCTGTTTCCCCTTCTAACTTCCTTCACTTCTTTCTACATTTATTCGTTTTCCAGTTTGTTAATTAAAAAACAAGAAAGATCTGTTAAAAGCGATGAAACAATTATTTCTGTAAAAGAGGAATGACAAAGTTAAAATGCTATATTAATAGATTAAAAAAATCATTCATAGGGAAATTTTCTAAATAATATACTATATACATACATGTATACACATTTTTTAATTTTCATAACTCAATTATTAATTATTATTTAATAAAAATGTATCACGGTAAAATGCAAGTCTACCTTAAACCTCATCTCACTCTCTAGAAGTGAGTATTTTCAACAAGTTGGTGTATACTTCCAGATAATGTTTCTATTTTAATGTAAATATACATATATAGAGAGAGTTTGTGACCAAAACAATGGGATCACACTACATATAATCTCACCATACATTATATTTTGCCTTCCACTTGTTTGAAATTAGAAGAATTTTTGGAAAAAATTTTGGATGAAGTCACATACATACTTATTTCAATGTAGTAGTTTTTTTTTCTAGTTCTTAAAGTTGTTCTTTATTATATCATTTCAATAACTCTAAACATATATGTTGTTTCTTAGTATTATCCATTTCAATCAATGCTATAATGAAGATTCTTGAGGACATATAAGTACATGTTGCACGTTAATAAATGAAGGATGGATTCCTAGATGCAAACTTGGGTCAAAATGTAATTTAATTTAATTTATTTATTGTAGTATCATTGGTTTATAACATTATATAACTTGCAGATGTACATCACTATATGGATTTCTGTATAGATTATATCATGTTCACCACCCAAAGACTACAATCCATCACCATGCACATGTGCCTAATCACTCCTTTTACCCTCCCGCCCCCACTTCCCCTCTGGTAACAGCCAATCCAGTCTCTGTCTCTATGTGTTTGTTGTTGTTTTCATCTTCTATTTATGAGTGAAATCATACGATATTTGGCTTTCTCCCTCTTACTTATTTCACTTAGCATAATACCCTCAAAGTCCATCCACGTTGTCGTAAATGGCAATATTTCATCCTTTTTATGGCTGAGTAGTATTCCATTGTGTATATATACCACATATTCATTATCCATTTGTTCCTTGATGGGCACCTAGGTTGCTTCCAACTCTTGGCTGTTGTGAACAACACCGCAATGAACACAGGGGTGCACATATTTTTACACATTGGTGTTTTCATGTTCTTTGGGTAAAAACCCAGCAGTGGAATAGCTGGATCATATGGCAGTTCTATTTTTAACTTTTTGACAAATCTCCATACTGTTTTCCACAGTGGCTGGCCCAGTTTGCACTCCCACCAGCAGTGTATGAGAGTTCCCTTCTCTCCACAGCCTGTCCAACACTTGTTTCCTGTCTTGTTAATTATAGCCATTCTGACGGGCGTGAGGTGATATCTCATTGTAGTTTTGA
>JAQQSS010001352.1:0-11684 GCA_028646465.1 Rhinoceros unicornis | reverse complement strand
TCCATCTGAGTCGCACAGTCCCAATCCATTATCTTAATGGCAAGAGCAGAGACGGAGCACATCCAAGCCAGTGACACCCAGGGTCTCAAGGGCACTGGAGTTGGGGTTGGAGAAGGTCTGTTGACATAAAATGAGTAGCATGCAGTTCACGTGTCCAAGGGAATTCACAGGGAGAGTGACGTCATCGATACCCAAGCCTTAGTGTTCATTATGACTTTTGCTACAACTTACATGCCCAGAGATTGTTTACAGCAGCTCTGCCAGTTTGGCGTTGCCCGTTTCAAATTGATTTGTGACCAATTAAACTTCAAAAACTTTTAATATGCCTCAGTTTACCTTTTAACAACAGGTAGGTATGTTTCATAGAACTTAAAGTCAAGGATGGGGCTGGGATTCAGAAACAATCATTACAGGAACTGAGAATTTGGCTAAAACCTAGGGAATGTTCTGCCCATCGTTCGGTCTCGGTTTTTCTCTGTTGTTAGCTCTTCATTCTTTTCTCTTGACAGACTGGCTCTCCCTGCAGCTCTGTCTGCAGGGCAAGCAGAACCAGAGACCACCAAGACCTCCCAAGTGCTGATCCACCCTCGCAGCGTGTGTCTGTCTCGGACACTCTTTGGCTCCCTCAATTCCAAATTCCCATAGAAGGGACCATGCCCAGCCTGGATGGATTGCCTACCCCTAGTCCAATCAACTGTGGCCTGGGAGTGTGAGTGAGTGCGAGTGTGAGTGTGTGTATATCTGCATGGAGGCGCAGGCCTGGCTTACAAATATGACTATGGACTGGTGGGGACAGTTAATGACACCCACACCAGGTGCCCTTGTCTCTGCCTTTACCTCTTTTTAGTGTGACACGCTCATTGACTCCATCTAGGAATTTTTCTAATAAGGCAGAAGATCATGAAAAGTGGGACCACGATGGTGGGTCTTGGCGATTCATATCTTGTTAAAGCTTTAGGGCTTTAACAGAGCTCTAAGTGCATTACATGTTCTTCAGATGAGTCACTCAGGAGATCGTTAGTGTAACCACAGTCAGATACTCAGAGTTGACAAGCTAGGAGAGAGAGGAAACAGGTTGAGATCTCTCAGGCTGAGTCCAAGATGCTTCTGAGAGCTAAATCAATGCCAACACACCATTGCCCCCCAGATAAAAGAAGGATTTGGTCAGAGAGCCCTCTGAAATTATACCCATCAGATACTGAGCAGTCCACATAAAGACAGTCCTTGTTATAGCAATAATGAAAATTTTGAAAACAGGGCCACAGATTTTATCTGTGACTCCCTGTAATCTCCTAAATTTTAGTTTCTGCTTTGCCCTATTATTTCAAGCTCTCTTCTCCCTTTTTTGCCCCTAATTTGTTGTGATGAAGTTGCATGTTCTATGGCTTTTGCTTCATATTTTCCTGCAATTCACAAAAGCTGCAAAAAAATATTTTTAAGCTGTGAAATTAAAAGCTGAAGAGAGGAAAAGCTGCAATTGTGAAGTTTTAATTATTGCTATTATGACATGAATTATAAGGGAATAATCAGAACATAAATTTCTGTCCCACCCAAAAGACAAGATAAAATAAGAAGCCACTCATCAGGAAACTTGGTCACCTCCTTTGTTACAAATCCTGAGTGACATTATTACAGAAGGTGCATAGGCCTCACCAAAGAAACACACACTCGAAGGGGGCAGATGGTGTGATTTGGTTTCTGTGTAAATATCATGGCTGCCTTTCTTTCTATCTCACAGTGCCATAGCACTTTCTCTCTCTGTAGTGCCACAGGCTATTGTGTATTAAAATCATGTGTATTCATGTCTTCTTTTCCTTAATAGATTGTAAAGTCCTTGAAGGCAGGGCATGTGTCAGATTATACAATTTGCAATTATATAATTGGGTGTTGGCTTACTATTTTTTTCTTCTGTCTCCTCTATTCAGACACTGTTGGTATCTTTGAGGGACCCTGGTATACATGTCAAATTAAGAAACAGAAACTTTATTAAATTGGAGTTGAGAGGCCAAAAGGGGGAGCTCTCATGCCCTACATGATAGCAGAGCCCAACAGGAAGAAGAAAGACTTCCTCTTCTTGATCCAGCAAGAAGCTCAGCCAATGAGAGACTGTCACAACTTAGCCAATGAAAAGCCACTACACATCAACTCTCTGTGGACCTCCTCCAATGGACTTTTTCTTTACAATAGCTCTCCCAGCTTCTTCTTCCCTCTCTCTTGCTGCTGGGGGACTTGCAGGTGACTTGCATTCTAGACCCAGAATTGCAAATCTTTGCTGATCCCGAATAAACTCATTTTTGCTGGAGAAATAACTAGCTGGCTATTTAAGGACAACATACAACACTCTCTTCTCCATCTAAGTTTTGGATTGGTTGGAAAATTAGATAAAATGAGTCATGATGGGAAAATGGAAGTATCATCCTTGCCACAGTTGGAGGCCATGGTGTAGAACTGGAAGGTGTAGGTTAATGTCTGAGCCCAGATGAGTGTGCACCCTTCCTCTTCCTTAGATTAGCCCTTGGAAAGCCCTCTTGGAGAAAGTCAGAGTCTTCAGAGCATCCACACTCAACCAGATGGCTGTTTCTGCTGGTCCAGGTGGAGAAGAAAGACAGCAGAGCAGATCCCACCATCCTCTGCCTGCACAGAATGTTCGAGAGTTTAGCTTCACTCAAGGGAGAATTTGAACCAAATCAATCAGGTAAGGCCTTCTGCCTATGTGAGGAGGGGTTAGTAGTGGGGCAGGAGGCCAGGAGTGTTTGTGGTACAGTTTCCTCATCGAAACCAGAAGCGGGAAACTGCATTTTCCTACCCAGACTGTGAGCCCCATAAGGACAGTAGCCATGCCTTTGATCCCCCAATTTACACCCAGCACAGATCACTGTGCCTGGCCCTGAGAGAGTGCTCAATAAATACTGCCCACAAGATGAATGAAGAAACTTCCAAACTCCAATCCTGACAAATAGCAGGCGCTCTGTAAATATTTGTTGAATAAGTAAATGCTTAAAGCAGCAAATTGATCCTGAAGATAATTGTAAATGATAATAATAATATTTTCATTATGATCATGTTCTACACCCTTTGATAACTCAACAATGGCAGCCTGCAGAGCCTTGTACTCAGGACCAGAAACACGGACCTTGGTCTCCAAGTTTTGATTTTTGTGACTCTGACCAGCCAGTCTGAGGGACCCCGGGCTGCTGAAACAAGGCAGTTTGTGAGTCAGCCTCCTTCAAGGACTGGATGGGCTTGCTTTATGTATTTTTTTTTCAGCCCCTAAGTCCTAATTAACCACAGGTAGACTTGCCATCCAAAGGCCGATGCCAGGACTGCTGACATTTAGAGATAATTAGCCTTGGTTCCAAGTCCTCAAAGTGGATTCTGTAGTTATCTTGAATAGGAGAGGGAGTTGATACAATTAATTGGCAAATTTGATGAACTGAAGGTGTGTGATTAAAGACTGTTCAGTTTTTAGTGCAGCTTCTTGCAAACTGGAACACTCTTCTTTTATATATTTCCAGTTAGGTTTCCTCATTTCTAAAAGCTATTTAAATATATATATATATGTATAAATAATATTTCTAGAAATGTAAATTTTGGCAGATCATGCTGTCTTCCTTCCTCTACCCCTGGACGGAAATTTCTGATGGTAGAATGAGGTAATACATTTAATAGCTATGTAGGCCACGTATAAAATTACCTTTTGAAGTACTTCTAATTAGTTTCTTGTTTTTAATTTGAACTTGGAGTTTGATGCAGGTATTATGTTAGGTGGGTGGTGCCAATGGATCTCCTGGCCACAAAATGGCTGACAGGACAAGGCAGCCCAATCACTCCTGAAATGGAGGCACTTCCTTTGCCCAAGAGAATCACTCCAAAACTCAGGGAGATGTTAAATTAACTTGTTTGTAATCTCATCGTGGAAAAACAAATAGAAAGCACTTAAATGCAGCCTGGGGTCAGTTCAAGCTTGCTGCTGTCTCAGGTGATGCTGAACAATTTGCCTCTTTGCCATGGCACTTGCCATTCACGTGAGTCAGGAAAACTTAGGCCTGGGGTGGTAACTATTCTGCTGAGGGGGCAGTTTCTCTTTCTATCTCATCTTACTGGGTATGTGTAAAATAAGCTGTTGTGGGCTGAATTCTGTCCCCTAAAAAGATATGTTGAAGTATTAACCTCTGAAGGTACTTCAGAATGTGACCTTATTTGGAAATAAGGCTGTTGAAATAGTAATTAGTTGAGATGAGGTTATACTGGAGTAGGATGGGCCCTTAATCCCATATGACTGGTGTCCTTACAAGAAGATGATGTGAAGACAGAGACACAGGGAGAATGCCAAGTGATGATGGAGGCAGAGATTGGAGTGATGTGGATTCGAACCAAGGATTGATGGGCCCTGCCAGAAGCTGGAAGAGGCAAGAAAGGATTCCACCCAGAGTTTCAGAAGGAGTATGACTCAGCCTTGATTTCGGACTTCTAGCCTCCAGACCTCTGAGAGAATAAATTTCTGTTGTAAGCCAACCCAGTTTGTGGTACTTTGTTCTGGCAGCTGTAGGAAAAGAATACAGAAGCATTCATGCCTGAAAAGTGGTCTCTGCAGCTCTTTTCCTTGAGATCTTGAAGGTCTAAACTTTCCAGATCCTCATAACAATCCCATTTTACAAGTCAAGAAATTCAAATGTCGGAAATATTAAGTGTTCTTTTTAAGCACATTTGAATCCGGGTTTGTCTGAACCAGGAGCCTATGTGACATCCACTCTCCACGTCTGAGTGGCTTGACCATAAGTGGCTCTAGACTCCAGTCTGACACGCTTCTGTGGTGGTGGCAGTCCATGTAACCACACTGGCTTCTCCTTTAATCATCACTTTAGTGGATGTTTGAAGCCAACACACATGCGATGTCCTTCTCCCAAGTGCTCCACGAGTGAGTCGTACCTTCAAGCTTGCTTTCATAGTAGTCGTGATGTGTGTTGTTAAGCTATTCACACTGGTCAGGACTAGGAATGCCATGTGCCACCATTTGCAGTGGGGCCACCAAGACGATGTAGGCAAAAGCCTCAGGCCCAGGGCTGCTAAGATTCTGCCTTTTGTTCTTTGTTTCTTTTTTTTTGGTAAAGAAGATTCACCCTGAGCTAACAGCTGTTGCCAATCCTCCTCTTTTTTTTTTGTATGTGGGCCGCTGCCACAGCATGGCCACTGACTGAGGAGTGATGTAGATCTGCGCCTGGGAACCCAACCTGGGCCGATGAAGCAGAGCACGCCAAATTTAACCACTAGGCCACCAGGGCTGGCCCTGAATCTTCTTTGAAAAGAGCAATTCCAGTCTCCAGAAGGATCCAAGGAGCAAGCCAAGTAGTTATCCAGTGCTTCTGATTCCCACTCCACAAAAGTCAAGGGGAGGGGTCAGGTGTGTTTAATACAGTGAGCATTTCCTTGGAGCCTTTGGCTGTTACATAGGGTGGGTTGTCAGGACGGGCCACAGGAGGGAGAAAGCACAATTCCTTATTCAGGCCCTTGCAAGCCTAGTCAGAGCTGGGAAATAAGGAAATTGGCTCTTTCTTGTGTTTGTGTTTTTCCCTGTATGAGTTTGCCATGGCTGCTCTAACAAAGTATCACAGACAGGGTGGCTTAAACAACAGAAATTCATTTTCTCATAGTCCTGGAGGCTAGAAGTCGAGATCAAGATGTCCTCAGGGTTGTTTCTTTTGAGGCCTCTCTCCTTTGCTTGTGGATGGCCGTCTTCTCCCCGTGTCTTCACCTGGTCTTCCCTTGGTGTGTGTCTGTGTCCTAATCTCCTCTTCTTACAAGGACATCAGTCATTGACTTAGAGTCCACTCCAATGACCTCATTTTTACTTAGTTACCTCTTTAAACACCCAATCTCCAAATACATTTTAAGGTACTGGGGGTTAGGACTTCAACATATGAATATCGAGGGGACACAATTCAGCCCCTGACAGTCTCCTTAACCAGATAGGACTCTTTGAGGACATGGACTGGGTTTCACACATTGTGAGACCTCCAGAGCCTAATACAGAACCTGGCCCCAAGTCAATGCTCAACCCTTTTGTTGAATGAATGTGCTTTTATTCTTAAGGGAAAAACAAAAACAGAAACAAATTTGGTGTTTGCTTCTGTGCTTGCTGTACATAGCCCCCGGTCCCAAACTGAAACCCAGATTACATGTTGAAAATGTATATACAGGAAGAGGAGGGTAAACAGGGAAAAGAGACAGACATGCCAGATGGGGAAGGTATGCTGGTGCATAACAATAATAGTAATGGCATATGGCTTGTTGTTGTTCTCAGTATAATGCTCTTAACTGTATGATAGTTGCAAAATAGAAATATGCCTGTAGATGTATTATGAGTCTTGTTTCATAATCAAGACCATGAGGTGATAGAAAACAAAGAGAGAAGACATGTTTCCCACCTAGGAGGCTTTCTCTACTATGTCCAAACAGCCACAGGCTTGCTGTTGCCCAAGGCTTCAGCACGTTTCTCTTGCTTTCTTCTGCCCACCCACTTGCTGGTTGTTGCAATCCAGCCAGTTCTACAGAGTTGCTGGGCCAACCTGTGGTTATCCCATTCTTAGAATAGCAAACTGCTTACAAATTTGAGTTCATTTCCCCCAAAATAGATAGAAGTAGATGCAGATATGTTTGACATAATTTATGAAAATATATTGATACTTCCATGAAAGAAGTGAATCCTTTACTCATTTGAATTTTTTCATTCCTTCATTCATGCATGCATTTGACATATTGAGAGCCCACCACGTGCCAAATACAGAGTTAGGCACTCTACAGCCAGAAGATTTTTCCTATAACGTTGTACCCACTCTTGCCTTTATTTGGTTTCCCTTCTGTCCAGAAGCAGGTCGTTATAAACTCTAGGGTCAATGCTTCTTATACTTCTCTGTGAATGATTCCCCTGGGGAGCTATTTAAAAATGCAGAGATTCCACAGAGAGTCTCACTCAATGAGTCTGGGGCCTAGGAATCTGAATTTTTAACAAGTACTCCAGGAATTTCCCACACAAGTGGTCCATGGGCGAATGCCCTTTGAGAAATACTGCTCCAGGGTTGGAAGTACAGGTCGAGGGTGCAGTTCTGGCTTTACAATATTAGCACCGTGCTCTTGACACTGAAGTTGGCAGCCCATGGGAAAAAGCGTGTTTGGGGTGGACCAGTGGGGTGTGCCCATAGGGATGCAGTATATGTCTGTGAGCTGGAGAGAGGATTGAGGGGGACAATGAAAGGGGCCTCCCTCAGAGGGAATTCACCTTCTCTGCCTCTGTTTCTTCTGAGAAGTCTTGGGTTCCAATGGCCAGGCCACCTTCTTGGCTTCATTTTACTGCAGGCAGCTCACCAGAGTTCAGAATTAAATTGTTTTCCTTAGTAATGGAATTTGATTTTCAGCTTGTGAAAATATAATCAAGTTGCCTGGCCCTTTGACTTGGGCCTTACAGCAGGTTCTCGTTGGTTTCTACAAACTTGTTGGTGATAAGATTCGAGCTGTACCTGGAATTCCCACCGAGTTTTTCTTGGCTGCTCTGAGAAGCAATCGTTTTCACACCCATTATTTCCAGTTTACTTAAAATGTTTGCTGTGGAGGGAAACGGCCTTTGCTTACTACACCAGCAGGTCTTTTGCTGACATCTGAGGCTTCTGTGTTTACAGAACGAATATTCTGGCTTAGAAGGACAGTTATTTATCCCCTTCCTATGTCGAAAACTAAATGGGAAATAAACTCATGATAACTAATAGGGAACTGCACCACCTATGGCAACTCATTTCAGCATATAAATTTGTTTTCTTTTTCCTTGACATAAAAATCCTTTGTAAGTCTCCCTTGGTAGTATCCAAAATTGCATGTCTGATCTTTTATGCACCAATCACTCTTGAAAATATCCCTGCAATTTCAATGCTATCTGGAGCAGTTACTGTCCATATTCTGTGTAAGGGTCTAATGGAGGAAGAGGAATAAATATTATGGCAATTATTACTATGAGCTTTACTTTAAGTGGCAAAGCCCAAGATTTCTATGGAGACATAAGTATATCAAATTGTATTTTTTATGGTCATATCTAAACTGGGCAATAATAGCATATCAATAAACTTTAATTACACTCAAGAAAATACTAAAAGTGAACCTCTAGTGACGTTCAATAAAGTCTACAGGCACATTAGAGTTATACAGGGCAGTGACATCCATCTGGTATTTTTCAGTGACTTTTAGTCAATTACTACATTTCATCATGTGTAATCCTCTTTTATCTCCAGTTCCTGCTGGTGCGGTAATTCTCACTCTGTTACATCTGCGGCTTTACGGTGAATTTTTATCCCTATGAGTCAGTGCGCCCCTTCTCACCCCCGGATGTTGTTGAACTGTATATGTTGAAGATTTAATTGCAAAGTGGGATAAAATATGGATTTAGAGACGTATAGGAAATATGTAAAATGATTGGCAGCATATTAAAAATAAGCATGCTTTGAAATTAAAGATTGTATTTCAGGCAAAGTATGGATGCCATCAGAGCACTGAACCTGGAGTTTGCAATGTTGTTTTTAGAGGGTAGAAAACAAACAAAAGGAAACAACAAACGAGCAAAATCACCCCTGTCTAATGGTGATCTTTTGTACACATTTTATATACGTGTGTAAAATGTTTTTTGTGTATATGAACATGTACATGTGTACAAATGTTAAATGTGTATGCTCATTTGTATATGTTATAAAACATATAATTTATATTTTGGAAAGTTGACTGTATTTTTGTAATAGACTTTATTTTTTAGAGCAGTTTTAGGTTCACAGCAAAATCAAAGGGAAGACACGGAGAGTTCTCATATAACCCCTGTCCTCACATACGCAAGCCTCCCCGACTATCAACATCCTTGACCAGAGCGGTATGTTTGTTACAATCGATGAATTTACTTGCCACCCTGTTATCACCCAAAGTCCATAGTCTATACTAGGGTTCACTCTTGATGTTGTACATTCTATGCCTTTTGACAAATGTATAATGACATGTACTCACCGTTATAGTATCTTACAGAGTGTTTTCAGTGCCCTGACAATCCTCTGTTCTCCAGCTATTCATCACTCCCCGCCATCTTGCACAGTCTGATTCTCCGTATCCTAGGATAAGTTGCCCTACCATACTGCATGTGCATCCTTTCTTCCTTCTCTCTCCCCCTCTTTTCCTTCATCTCCTCCTCCCTCCCTCCCTTCCTTCCTCCTTTCTTTCCAAAATTGTTTATAGTGCATCAACTTTGTGCCACATTCTCTGCTAGGTATTGTGAATGCAGTGGAGAGCAAAACAGACATGGTATCGGTCCTCTTGCAGCTTAGTATATGGTCAGGGGGACAGATATTAATCAGTGTTTACCAAATAAAAACACAGTGACATAATTGCTGGGAATAATGAGGAATGGACGCAAGGAGAAACAACAAAGAGGGGATCCAATTTAGGAATTGGGAATAGTTTTGAGGAAGTCACACTTAAGCTGAGATCTGAAGGAAGACTTAAGAGTTCACCAGGGCGTAGTGTTCTAAGCGGAGCGAATATGTTCTCTTCTGGATTGGGAAGCTCCTCAAGATTTCTTTTTGTTTGTTTGCTTTTAAATAAACTTTTCATTTTGGAATAGTTTTAGATTTAGGGATAGATTTGCAAAGATAGTACAGAGAATTCTGTGTACACCCATCCAGTTTCAGTAAGATCTTATAATCTTACGTGACTATGATACATTTGTTGCAGATAAGGAATCAACACTGGTACATGTTATTAATGAAACTCCAGACTTTATTCAGATTTTACCAGTCTTCCCTTAACGTCTGTGTTCTGTTCTGGGTTCCAGTCCGGGGTACCACAGGCATTTAGTCATCATGTCTCCTAAGCTTCCTCTGGTCTGTGACAGTTTCTGACTTTCCTTGTTTTTCAGGACCTTGGAGTTTTGAGGAGTACTAGTTGAGTATTTTGTAGAATGTCCCTCATTTCGGCTTTGCCTGATGTTCTTCTCATGGTTAGACTAGAGTTATTGGTCCTGAGGAGGAAGACAATAGAGGTGAAGCGTCATTCTCATCACATATATCAAGGAGACATGTTACATGCGATCAACATGACTTATCGCTGATGACGTCAACTTTCATCACCTGGTTCAGGTACTATTTGCCAGGATTCTCCACTGTACTTCTTTTCCCCACTTGCCATTCACTACTCATTGGAAGCAAGTCTCAAAGTGCAGCCTGCACTCAACCTCCTAGAGGGAGGAGTATCTACATAAATTATTTGGAATTCTTCTTAATGAGAGATTTGTCTCTTCTTCCCCATTTATTTAGTCAATCGTTTATATCAGCATGGATTCATGCATATTTATTTTATACATTGAGTTACTATCCAATACTACATATTTATTTTGTTGCTCAAATTCTTCCAGCTTTGGCTCTTGGGAGCTCTTTTGGCCCCTGTGTCCCTTTTATGTACTCCCATCTTTGTTTCTTGTGCACTTCCTGACTTTCTGGCACTACAAGATGCTCCAGGTTCGTTCTATATAATCCCTGCCCCAGCCCTAGAATCAGCTATTTCTCTAAGGAGCCCAGGTTCCTTTATTGGCAAATAGTATTAGAAACTAATATGTGGCACTAGGTATGCTCATTGCTACTGGGGTGTCACTGCTTTTAGGTCCTGTCAGCTAAAAGAGCAAGAAGATATATGTATGTATACTAACCTATGTATATATATATCTCTATACATTTTTCTATATGTATCCATCTGTATCTCAATTTGATTTATTTCTGCTCTGATTTTTATTATTTCTCTCCTTCTGCTGGCTTTGGGCTTTGTTTGTTCTTCTTTTTCTAGTTCTGTTAGGTGTAATTTCAGGTTGCCTATTTGGGCTTTTTCTTGTTTGTTAAGGTGGGCTTGTATCGCTATGAGTTTCCCTCTCAGGACCGCTTTTGCTGCATCCCATATGGTTTGATATGGCATATTATCATTTTCGTTTGTTTCCAGATAGTTTTTGATTTCTCCTTTAATTTCATCAATGATCCATTGGTTGTTCAGTAGCATGTTGTTTAATCTCCACATTTTTGTCACTTTCCCAGTTTTTTTTTCATGGTTCATTTCCAGTTTCATAGCCTTATGGTCTGAAAAGATGCTTGTTATGATTTCAATCTTCTTAAATTTATTGAGGCTTGCTTTGTTTACCAACATATGGTCTCCTAGAGAATGTTCCATGCGCACTTGAGAAGAATGTGTAGTCGGCTGTTTTTGGATGGAGTGCTCTGTATATGTCTACTAGGTCCATCTCGTCCAGTTTTTCATTTAAGTCTATTATTTCTTTATTGACTTTTTGTCTGGATGATCTATCCATTGACATAAGTGGGGTGTTAATATCCCCTACTATTATTGTGTTGTTGTTGCTGTCTCCTTTTAGGTTTGTTAATAATTGTTTTATGTACATTGGTGCTCCTATGTTGGGTGCATATATATTTATAAGTGATATGTCTTCTTGATGGACTGTCCCTTTTATCATTATATATTTCCCTTCTTTGTCTTTCTTAACCTGTTTTATCTTGAAGTCTACTTTGTCTGATATGAGTATGGCAACACCTGCTTTCTTTTGTTTGCCATTAGCTTGGAGTATTGTCTTCCATCCTTTCACTCTGAGCCTGTGCTTGTCTTTAGTG
>JAQQSS010001349.1:0-30468 GCA_028646465.1 Rhinoceros unicornis | reverse complement strand
AGAGGGCCGCCCCTCCCCCCTCTCTGGGAGCCGCGCGGACCGGGATCGCTGATCTGATGGGGAGGGAGAGGAGTTCTCCTTACCTCTCCCCGCTTCCTCCGGGGGCCCAGCACGCTCCGCTCTCAGATGTGCGGCAGTGTGGCTCTTTCCGCTCTAGCTTTTCACTGTCTGGGATTCCATTGTTGGTCTGTGACTGTTCTTTTTGTTGTATCTTGTTGGGGGAAGAGTTCACGGAAAAGCTCACTCCGCCATGATGCTGACGTCACTCTCTCCTTAGCAGTTTTGAGTCCTCTGTGTGGGAGTTTCCCACTGGGTGAGAGACCCCGAAGAGCTATGGTTTCCCCTGCAGAGGGCCGCCCCTCTCTCCTCTCTGGGAGCTGCGGGGACCATGATCGCTGATCTGATGGGGAGGGAGAGGAGTTCTCCTTACCTCTCCCCACTTCCTCCAGGGGCCCAGCATGTTCCACTCTCAGATGTGTGGCAGTGTGGATCTTTCCGATCTTGCTTTTCACTGTCTGGGATTCTGTTGTTGGTCTGTGACTGTTCCTTTTGTTGTATCTTATCGGGGGAAGAGTTCACGGGAAAGCTCACTCCGCCATGACGCTGATGTCCCTGATTGTTTTTTTAATGGTTTCAAGCTCTTTTTTGAAGAATTCCGTCTGTTCCTTAATTTTACTCCTGATTTCATTGAACTATCTTTCTGAGTTTTCTTTAACTCATTGAGTTTTCTTATGATAGCTATTTTGAATTCTCTGTCATTTAGATTGTAAATTTCTGTGCCATCAGGATTGATTTCTGGGTGCTTGTAATTTTCCTTCTGGTCTGGAGTGTTAACATGTCTCTTCATACTATTTGATGGGGTAGATTTGTGACTTCAAATAGTAGTACTATTTGGACACAGATTCCAGCTGCCACCATCAGGGGGGTACAGGAACTGTGGATTCTGGGCCCACGGCACTCCCTGGCAACTGTGCCTATCCTTTGGAAACTATGCTGACAGAGGCTGTCTGTATTTGCATGCTCACTGCCGCTTGTTTACAAATGTATGTGTAGGCTCTCTGGCAGGGTTCTCTTGCTCTGGCCAACCAGCTGAGCTGGTGCACCAGGTGGGGGGATGAGTGCTTTGTTTCACGTGCATGATCTCAGGGGCGCTCCTGCTCTGCGTTCACTCTCTGCCCTCCTGGGCTGCTTGGTTTGATGAAGGCACCCCCACAATTACATAGCCTTCTCAGTGTGGAGCTTTCCCATGGGCTGGGAGGCAATTCCAAGAGTGAAGGCATTCCTGCAGAGGGCAGCCCCCTCTTACCTCTCCTCTCAGAGCCACTTAAGGGCCTATGCCCTAGGTTGTTGCCCTTGGGGTAGGGAGAGGAGATCCCCTTACCTCCTTCCACTGCCTGCCTTGGGGTCCAGCACCACCAACTTCAGATGTATGGCTGTGTGGACCTCTCAGACATCTTTTGTGTTCTGTGAATGTCCTCCATTGGTTTATAAGTGTCTATTTTGTTGTATCTCAGAGGAAGAGTCTAAGGGAAGAGCCCACTCCACCATGCTGCCGACATCACTCTCTATTCTTATTATTTTCAGCATTTTTCCTCTTTTGATTGATAATCTTTTGATAGAAAGCATTGATGAGCAAGTTATTGTCCCTTGGTGCCAGGGTGGTTACTGTCTGCCCTGAGTCCATCATGTCCCTTGGAGATGGACTTTTATTTTATTGATTTACCCAGTTAACCAGGTTGGGGGGGGGGAGTAGCTGAGCTTAGTGAGCAGACACAGAAGTAAACACTGATAGGGGAAGCATTCCATAGGTCAATAATTTTGGATTGTCACACAAACATTGTACATGCGCTCAGCAAGATTTTGTAATGATCACTTATAACAGTTTACAACTATAAAGCAGATATAGTAGGAATGATAATAAAGTGTTTAGTTCAGAAGAATAAGTCTTAATCATAATCCTTATGAGAAAAAAAGTCTCCTTCAGTATTATAAGAGTTGCTCTGCAATTATCACTCTATCTTGCATACAAGTCTTACAACATTGAGTAAAGAAAACTGTAATTAGCTTGAGTATTATGATTAATACAAGAATTCCAAGAAGGGATAAAAATAAGAATTATAATCCAGATCCTGGAAGGGAACCAGTACCAAAAGTGAGCCAACTGAACAAACTGAGACTTGGTGAGGGATCGCTAAGGGCATTCACATTCTTTTTCATGTGTCTTAACAGAGATGACACTTTGGAAGATGCATCAGGCATAAAAACACAATGTTCAGTTTGAATTACAGCACATGTACCAGCTTGGCATACAGTTAGATTATCTAAGGCCATTCTATTTTGAAGGACAGGCTTTCTCATTAAGAACATCTCAGTAATCAACAAAACTATTCCTGTTTGGCTGTCATTAGGGGCCTGGTGAGTAAATTTAGTCAGGGCTTCATATGTGACATGATATCTGATCCTATGGAGGGGACATATGCAGCTGCTAGATGGTCATACCAATGGACCCATGGACGAGTCCACCTCGCCTTAAGGAGAGGAAGATCGGCACCAGTTGTTAGCTTAGGATGACTCTTTTCCTGCATCCCAGGAAACCCTGGAGTGCAGTGTCCTGACCATCCAGGCAGTAGCCAAGATAAGACTTGTTCCAAATAACCATTGAGTTACCTTAGGTGCCACCCAATGAATGCTTGGCTCTAGGACCAGTCTGTGCCAAACTAATCACTTTCATTAAGAATGATAATATTTCAACATGACTCCAGGGGTATCCATCCCATATTTCGGGTACAGTTAGGTAAGTTTTGTGTGGAATAATTTCTCTATTCCCAGCATAAAGGTGCTGATGTACTTAAAGACCCATATGTAGGAGGGAGCCAAGCAAATCCATCCCAGATTCATGTGAAACCTGCCATAGTTATTGTTGTAGAATCCAATTTCTTTTGTTTAGCAGCAAGTTGTTGGGATATCTTAATAGTTTAAGCAACAGAAAAGGAATAACCAAGTCCTGTACCATGAATATTATTGGCTATTGGCCACGTTTCAGGATCATAATTAGTAATATCAAATGAACTGTGAACATTGGAACTAGACCTCTGTATCATAATAAATTGATTTAGAGCTTTTGAATCTGTACCTTGAAAGGGAGAAACCAAAGATATCCCAGATGTAGTAGAAAGGGGAAGTTGGCCACATGGCCAACAATTGGACTGATTATTACATGAAGCAAGGGAATGAGCCCATTGTAAGAAGACATTGCCTTTTGAGGCTCTTTCAGATGTGGATTGAATAAACAACCATGGTATCACAAGAATCTTAAATGACATTCTGGCAATTAATTAAAAGGTTTTGTAAATGAGTATACAGCTTAAGTATTAAAAGGGTTTAA
Organism: Rhinoceros unicornis; assembly: GCA_028646465.1. Classification (NCBI taxonomy): domain Eukaryota; kingdom Metazoa; phylum Chordata; class Mammalia; order Perissodactyla; family Rhinocerotidae; genus Rhinoceros; species Rhinoceros unicornis. Next base: position 27,083 of record JAQQSS010001349.1, on the reverse strand, counting down.
ACGAGGAGATACAAGATTGGAAATACAGACCTGGTCGAGGATCTTGAGGCAGCTGTCTACAACAGATGTTGACTTCTTCCCGTCCTGGTTTGGTGGTACCTGTCTTAGTTAAAGCTGAGTGTCAGTAACAGGAGTTGAAATCCACTGAGGAGGAGAGGCCTTTTTAAAATGAGAAATGTGAATCCATGAATTTATGCCTTTTAATTTTGCAGTGCATGGATTGGTTAAGAGTACCTGGTAGTGTCCTTTCCAACAAGGCTGGAAAGAGTCTTTCATCTGGTGTCTCTTCTAATAAACAAATTCTCCAGGTTGTAGTCCATGACCCTTAAGGTCTTTGTCTCCCAGGAGCTTGCTGTTAAATGAATCTGCTACCAATTTTTACTTTTTTTTTTAGTGTCTTAATAAGACCTTGACAATAATGCAAGATATCTCCTTTGAGCAAAGTTGGCTAATACATTCCTTCACGTAGTTTCATAGGCTGTTCCATTATTATGTCAAAAGGAGACGGCCAATGTTTACCAACGGGTATAGATTTATGACTGAGAAGCACTAGTGGATGAGTTTTGTCCATGTGAGATTAAATGCTTCTGAACTTTTACCAGTTGAGTTTTGATAGTGCCGTTAGTTCTTTCCATTAATCCTGAGGAGTGGGGATGATGAGCACAGTGAAAGTGCTGCATTATTGCCCAAATGTCACAAACAGATTTAAATATTTATCCAGTGAAATGAGTTCTCTGGTCACTGTGTAACTCGATGGGAATTCCTCAAACAGGCATCATTCTTTCTAGTAGCAATTTACCTAATGTTAAAGCCATTGCCCTTCTGCAAGGGAAAGCCTCAATCCAATGTGAAAACACACAAGTCATTATTAAGATATATTTATATCCTTGAGATAGTGACATTTGAACAAAGTCCAACTGCCATACCTCAAAGGGTCCCTTAGGAAGGGGAAAATGACCTTGTGACCTGTGGAATGGTTTCCTGGGATTATATTTAGGACATTTAGTACAATGAGCATAGGCTTTATGAACCACTGTGGGAGAAAGTTTCCAAAAATATTGTTTTCCCCACAAAATCATCTTTTCAGGTGCCCAGTTGGGTAATTCATGTATATGCTGCAGCAGTGGCAATTGTGCTCCAATAGGCACTATGGATTTTTTATTTGACCCAAACTACATTTGTGTAGTGGGGTCAACAATTCTCCCTTTTTGTGGCCATATCTGTTTCTCTTCTTCTGTGGCAATTACTTGAGCCTGTAGAAGGGAATCTTTCACTGGGTTAGCAGGGTTAATAGAGAGCAGTGGGCATTCTTGAGGCTGAACAGGCTAAGTTTTTAAAGTTACCCACTTAGCAGTTGCATCAGAAAGTTGATTTCCTTTAGTTTCCTAAGTGTCAGCTTCGGAATGCCCCAGTATTTTAATAGTTGCCAATTGTTTTGGTAGTGGTATAGCATTTAATAATTCTGCAAGCTGTTTTCCATTTTTTATAGGTTTCCCTAAGAGGTTAAAATCCCTGAATGTTTCCACAGCATTCTGAAGTCAAGTGCTACTCCAAAAGCATAAAAAACATAGTTGTTCTCAGTATAAATATTTGCTCCCTGATCTTTAGCCAATTGACAAGCTGGAGTTAAAGCTATGAATTCAGCTTGTTGTGCTGACTCTATTTCTGGTAAATAAGAACTCTCAATGCTGTCCACTGAGGATGTTATTTCATATCCAGCCCAGTAATATCCTTGCTCATTCTTTAAGTAAGATACATCTGTAAACCAAACTAGATCAGCATTATGAATAGGAGTTTCTTGTAGGTCATTCCTAGGAGCAAGAAGGTAAACCATTATTAAAATGCAGTCATGGTCATTTTCCTTCTGTGGTGCTGGAAGCAAAGTTGCAGGGTTAAGATTATTTCATCAGGCTAAGGTAATATTAGGTGCAGAAAGCAACAGAACTTCATAAGAGATTAATCACCTTACAGAGTAATGCTGAGTGTGATAAGAATTTAGAAGAGATTCAACTGAGTGTGGGACATAAATAGTTAAAAGAGACCCCATAACCATTTCTTCAGTAGCCTTATACAAAAGAGCTGTTGCTGAAATAGCCCTCATACAAGGCAGAAGTTCTTTTGCCACTGAGTCTAATTGCTAACTATAATATCCAGTAGGAATGTTGATCGCCATGTTTTTGTGTTAATACCCCTAAGCATTTCCTTTGTCTTCATGCACAAAGAGAAAAAATGGCAAGTTGAGATTAGGGTGACTTGAAGTTGGAGCCTCAGCCAAAATGGACTTTAAGGTGTTTATGGCTTTTTCTCCTTTTGGTGCCCATTCAGTGAAATCAAACAGGTCAGGCTTAAGTAATATATATAAATGTTCAGCAGTGACTGAAACATTATTCGCCCAATTCCTGCAGTAGGTAGTCAGTCTTAAAAATCCCCTCAATTGTTCTTTGTTGGCAATTTTATGAAGTCATCAGTTTCTGTTAGAGTTCTGTAATTTTCTACCTAGTTCAGTTTGAGGATGTGAAAGTGTATCAGAAAACTGTATTCTGGAGTAAATGGCAGAATCCTTCTCTGAAGATGAATCAAAGGTGAAGAAAAAGACTTTTCATATTCTCTTTATCAAGAGCAGACTAAAAGTTCAAGAAAATTATCCTTCTAAGAGAAAACCAAATTCTAATTTTTGTACCATCTTACTTTTGATATTAAAATTTATTCACCTAATTAAATTCATTTCAACCTTACCCAACTCGACCATGCACAAAACTCTTTCGTCAGAGTTTTTCTTTCACAAACCATCTATTGCTTCTTTTTTGCATTCAGAATTGATCCTATGCCTTCTTTCCTTCCTGGTACTTTAGGACAAGTTTATCATTCTTAACAAAACAAACAAAAATATCTCCATTCATATATCTTCTTTACTTAAAATATATGTCTTATTTTCCTTGTATAAGGACTGTCAAGAAACATGTGCATTTCATAGAAAATTTCTCAGCATCACACAAAACATGTTTATTCATAAACCCAAGCATTTCTTCAGTTTCTCTGAAGTAAGAAGCCCGAGGTAGATAAATCTATGTTTAGTAATTATTCTAATATTTTCCCTTATGTGGAAATGACCTATACAATAAATTTTAATCATTTAACTTAATTTTGCTAAACTCTAGGTTTTAAGTTATCAAAACGCTTTGAAGTTCTTTTAAGTACATATACCATAACACATAATAATTGTTAAAAAATTCACCCCCTGGGGCCGGCCCGGTGGCGCAAGCGGTTAAGTGCGCGCGCTCCGCTGCGGCGGCCCGGGGTTCGCCGGTTCGGATCCCGGGCGTGCACCGATGCACTGCTTGTCGAGCCATGCTGTGGCGGCGTCCCATATAAAGTAGAGGAAGATGAGCACAGATGTTAGCCCAGGGCCAGTCTTCCTCAGCAAAAAGGAGGAGGATTGGTGGATGTTAGCTCAGGGCTGGTCCTCCTCACAAAAAAAAAAAAAATTCACCCCAAAACTTTTATCTTTTTCACATCTATTTAATTGACTTGCTCCTAATAATTATATTTAGATTGCTTACACCAGACATCAGGAAAGATACCCCATGCTCACTCTCCTGACTTTCTGCTGCTACATGATATGTGCTCTGGCGATGTGCTCCAATGTACCACAAACCATTGTGCCCCTCCCCAAGGCATAGAGTCAATGATGGGGGCCTGACATGGTGTCAGTGGGCTTCAGTCTAAGGTGTGAGGGGGTCTCCTCTGACAGTGCAGGAATCAGGGGTGGGGGTGTAAGAGAGACTCACTTACACAGCAGAGCTCTGGCATCAGTCCACTCTGCTCAACATTGCTTCACTTTGGGTACTGGACAGTCCCAGCCCTCCTGCAGTTCCTGCCTTCTTAACAGGCCTACCCAGTGAGGACCTGACCCTGAGTCATCCCATGTGTCTTGGAACACGTTCACTTTCCTCCCAGCTGAGAGCTCCCCAGTGGGGGCCCCTACTACTGGTAGTCCCTATGATGTCTTTGGGCAGATCTGAGACAAAAAATTAAATGACCTAGAGTCACACAGCGAGAAAGTCATTCTCTTTCCAAGTATCTTTCAATCCTTCTGAGTACCTCCAGTTCTCCTGTTTGAGATTAAATCTGGGAAGAGAAAGCCAGGCCCCTCTGCTGCTCTCCAAGCTTCTCAGAGTGGGAGGGGTTGGCGAGAGTGGCCCAGTGACAACACGTGGAATCTTGCCTTTTCTTTCTTGCCTCTGGTCAGAAGTCCACAGCACCAGTGGACAGCTGGCCCTATTTTCCATGAGCTCCAGTAGCTCAAAGTAAATATTATTGAGCACATGTTATGTCCTGGGCCCTCTTCTCAGCAGTGTATGTGATTAACTCATTTAATCCTCCTACCACTCTTCCTGGTAGGTATTATTATCATCTCAGTCTTATAAATGAGAAAAAGAAACACAGCTGGTAAAAATTAAGTTGTTTGTTCAAATCACTCAGCTAGCAGTGCACTCTTTAATGTGGGCAGCATACACCTGGCAAAACCAAGGGGTTTGAGTCCTGTGAGAAAGGGGAGCATAGACATCAGAGGCGCTGATCAGGATTCAGATCTCAGTCTTTCGCTTATTGGCTGTATGACCTGGCATGAGGTCCTGCACCTTCCAGAATCCCAGTGTCCTCATTGAGGAAGAAAGTAGGATCTTGCTACCTGGCATAGATGTTGTGATAGATAAATGAAGCGTGTGAAGCTCTTAGCCCATAGTGAATGCTCAAAGCCCAATGGCTGCCCTCATCCAGCCAGGATCTGCACCCCTCACTTCCCAGAATACCAGGCTATTCCCTGGAAGCGGAACTATGCATGGAGCCCAGTGACTTCCTTCTCTCCAGCACAAATGGACTCCAGCAGCAGGTCATCTTCCATGTTTGTATCACATGTCACCCTCCAGTTTCCTATGTCGAAGCAGGTTTCCATCTCCCACTCCCACCCCACTTTTAAATTTTAAAAAAATTGCCAGGGCTTGCCCCACGGCCTAGTGGTTAATTTTGTTGTGCTCTGCTTTGGTAGTCCAGGTCGGTTCCTGGACACGTACCTACACACCACTCATCAGTGGCCATACTGTGGCCGCAACCCACATACAAAATAGAGGAGGATTGGTGCAGATGTTAGCTTAGGGTGAAGCTTCCTCAAGCAATATTGAGGAAGATTGGCAAGAGATGTTAGCTCAGGGTGAATCTTCTTCAGAAAAAAAATTGCCAGTCATTTCTATAATTTTCTAGACTGAGAGACAGAGCAGCATTGTGGAAGTATACATATTGAGAAGAGATTTTCACATATTGAGGTATATGGGGTAACTATTCAGGTTCAAAACTGATTTGGCTTAAACTACAGATGCCTGACTTATGGCCTGTCAAACATACATTGTACCTCTGCTTAACCATTAAAGTAAAGACTGCACTCTCTTAAGAGAAGAATGTCTACTTCCCCTCCTACACCCTATTGGTAACGCCAGTCTTAGCCCCTTTCCAAACATCAGGGTCATGTTGACCTGCTAATGTACAACTGAATACCTCTTGGAAACTTTGATGAAAATGTATCCTGATTGTTTTTAATGTATGTTCTTTGTTCTAAAAAGATATGACCATACTGAAAACTGTACTCTCTGGAAAACCTTCTTCCTTTCTGGAAGAGGTCTTCCTGGGTTATAATCCTCGCTCTGGCTGTAGTAAAACTCACATATTTCTCTTATCTAGAGAAAGATTATTGGTTATTTTGCAGCAACAACATGAAAGTGCATTCATCTTATCATCACCGGGTAGGAAATGAGTGTCTGCTATCTTTCCCAATTGAGCAGATGGTGTTCAACATTCCTTGGGAATAGAGGTGGTTGGGTAGGAGATGCATGGGGCGTAGGCAAGGAAGACAATTTCTCAACCCTCTATGTCCTTCTGGCTGGTCTAAGAATTAGGTTGACATGAGACAGAATAACAGGAGAAAGTCAAACAAAGCTTTATAATGTGTATACATGGGAGAAACCCAGGAAATCTCAGGAACTCACCAGGATGGCCAAAGCTGCCACCTTAAACACTGTTTTCAGCTGAAGACAAAGGAGGATGTTGGGGGTAGTAGTTTGGGACTTCAAGGGGGAGGAAGGCAATTTACATGGAGATGGAAATGCAAATGGGCCACCTATAGACAGTGTGACCTAAGAGACACATTTGACATTACATTAGTTATCTTATGGTATTAGCTCCTACCTGGAAGAGGCCCTTCTATTTTAAATTCTTTTAGACATTTATGGGGAAAGTTTCTTTCAGAGTCTTTTGTTCTTAAAAATAATCAACGCAAAGAGATACATTTTGGGGTGGCCAGTTGTGATCCCCCATAGTCCCGCCTTTGAAACTTTACGAAGATTCACAGTCCTTTGAAACTTTAAGAAGTTTCATAGGTCCGGAAGCTGAGTTGGCAGATTGTTCCATATCATTGAACACATCTTTTTTTAAGTCCTGATAATAGATCAGTCCAGTTAAATTCATTTTCGAAGGCAGTGATGTGCGTGGGCTCCCAAAGCTGGGCGTATATTGTGGAAGCAAGCAATCAAGTATTTAATAAGAACTATTTCTATGGAAACAAAACGAAAAACAAGGTTAATGGTTGGAGCAAATTATAAACCAGTTTCTGAGTCCAGGGGACAGCCAGTCAAGAAGATTTCTAGATGTCAGGGACAAAGCATCTTTTGCAGCTTGAAATGTCTCTGATGATGTCATCAGGTGTTCAGGCAACCTTCTGAGTGGCTTACACAGCAATGGGCATGCTATCATGGTGATCTCTCAAGTTTATATCAAGTAGCCCAGCTTCAGGGTACAGGGCTTCAGGAACAAGGGTGGTTTTAGTTCTCAGTGATTCCAAATGAAAATGATGGAAAAAAGTGAAAATGTTAGTTTGTAGATTTGTAGCCAGATATTTCAGGAGACTAGAAGAATTCAGGATCCAGTCCAGTTTACAGGTAGAAAACAAAAAACTCAAAGACAATGAACAGAAGTAGGACCTAATATCCATAAATGTGTCTTCTAGTTTTTACTGAAATATATATTTTTTCTATAAATCACCCTCATTTTTACCAAAGATAGCAAACTCAACACTAATTGGTTTATAAAGTAAGTCTGGTTTTAATAAACTTGGCCCATTTATTTAAAAAGTACAGTAAGAATAGGATTGATAATATAGGCTCCTTTAAACCTGCTTTGCTGGAACTTTCTATGAGGAATCTCAGATTGAACTTTATAGGCCTCTTTCAGACAGGAAAACTAAGCCAAGGACTTGTCATCAGACTTTGCCTGTAATACCTATAGCTTTGGGTGAATTTCTTCCTTATCTTGAGGTGTCCCAAAATATTATGAGGTTTCTTACAACTGCGAGAGATGTGACCTTCTTTACTCACTTGGTAAGGTTGCTGGAAACCCTGTAAACAAGGTACCAGGTCAGTATTTCCAAGTGGCTTTATTTCATAAAGTCCAATCTTCATTCCTCAAAAGCTGTTTGGTCATATCTGAGCCTATGTATTTTCTCTCAAACATGACATTCCAGACAAAGCTTTGGTAATATAACCAATGTTTTCAATTGTGTCCTGTTATAAGGAGAATAGATTCTTATTGAAGTTATGTGAATAACTATATTGCCATGAAATAAGAATAACCACTTACTAAGAGTTTCCAAAATCTGGAAGAATCAGGTAGAGAGAAAAAGATAAATGTTTCAATTTTGCTTAGAAAGGTGTAATTTACCAAATTGCTATCAGTCATAGTTAGCTTAAGAGAAAAGAGAAAAAGTTTTCCTTAAATCTGAAAAAACAAAACATTAAAAAAATCAGTAATATTTCACACAAAAAGTCATAAAATATATCAACTTCATCAGTTCATTCAGTCCTATGTAATCAACTTTTTATCTTGATCTTCTGGTAGCAGTTTCATGAAGTCATCAGTTTCTCTGTTAGAGTAATTTCATACCCAGTTCACTTTTATGATATGAAAGATTGTCAGAAACCTGTATTTTAGAATGTGTCAGAGTCTTTTCCATCTCTCTGAAGAATCTCTGAAGATGAAACATATTTGCAAAAGCAGAGTAAAACAAAACTGTCTGTAAATGACAAAAGACTTAAAAATGGCAAATGAGAAAGAAACTTGGTTATTTCCCTGACATACAACATTTTAAGATAATAACTAGAATTATGACTGACAACCAAGGAAGATCAGAATTTTAGGAATGTTATATAATTTTTAAAGCACTTATTGTATCAGTAATATTTACCCACATAATATCATTGGTCCCTATGCAACAATGTTTAGTTATCCATTTAACCACAATGACAATTAAAGATTTTCAGGTGAATGTGGAGAATTAAATAGTTGTGAGAAAAACCTTGGCACCTACGGTTAAGACCTGATAAAAACAATACAGGAAATTAATTTTGATAGAACATAAAAACCTTTCATAATTTTTTTTTATCAAGAACAGACTAAAAGTTTAAGAAAAGTATCCTTAATAGAGGGAAAAAAACAAATTCTAACCTTGCACCAGCTTACTTTCAATATTAAAACTCATTCACTTAATTAAATTTATTTTAATCTTAACCAACTTGACCATATAGAAAACTCTTTTTCCAGAATTCCTCTTTCACAAACTTTCTATAACTTTTTTTTTACATTCAGAATTTGTCCCATGCCTTCTTTCTTCCCTTCTAGTACTTTAGGACAAATTTATCTTTCTTAACAAAACAAAAATATTTCCATTCTTGGTACCTTCTTTACTGAAAACATGCATTTTACTTTCCTTGAATACAAAGATCTTTCCCTTATTAATTTTTAGTAGGTTTAATAACATATACTAATTGAAATTCCTAACCCTTATAAACCTTAATTTTAGTGAAAACTAAGAAGTAAATAATCCTAAACTGTCTTTTATAGTAACATTCTCTGGCTTGGCAGATTTATAAATGACTTTTATGATTTTTAGAACCATGTTACTTTATAGTACTATCTTTTCATAAAACACAAGACATGTTTACCAATAGACTCAAACACCTTTTAGTTTCTGTGTAATAAGAAGCAAAGAATAGATGAACTTATATTTAATAACTAATGTCTAATATTTTATCTTATATGGAAATGATCTAGAGACACAACGAATTTTTATTGTTTAATTTAACCAAGTAAAATTTTAAAGTTTCAAGTTACCAAAGTGATTTTGGAAGTTATTTGAAATACACATGTCATAAACTATATTCCTAAAAGTTTATCTATACATTTTTATCTCATTTACATCTAAATCATTTGTTCCCAACAGTTATGTTTAGAGTACCCATGAAAACATCATGAGATGTTAGACAAAATTAGCTGTCATTCTAAGTTATCATTCTGCTGACAAATTTGTAACAGGGATAACATGAAGCTTATTTCACTAGTAAACCCAGGCTGCATGTCTGCATCATATCCAATGCTGATAACCCTGAGGACGTATCTATTTTAAACAAACCAAACTTAAACAAGCTTTCATTTACCAAAGATTATTTCCTATCATGTTAACTTGAAAGACATTGGCGGTAGTTTCTATTGCATTTAGAAATAACTTATGTAAGCACTTACTTTAAGCCAATTAAACAGAGCTCTTAATTTTGGCCATACCATCCAGAGGTAAAATATCACACATATAACATACACATAGACAGGGAGATTCCACAGCTATTGTTCTAAAACTTTAGGACAATGTACCACACCTTTAAAGGTCTGCACAAAGCATTTAACAAAGGCCATTTTTCTCAAGTGTAAAATTTAACACCATACCAACTTACCCCCGGAGGTGGTGGAGGCTTTTATTATCTCTTTTATTAGCACCTGCTATTAGCTTCTAGTTTTTATCTCATATGGCGTGGGCTCAGGCAACCCTATTGTCTTCCTTTAGCATGTTTAATTAACAGTGTCTGAAGGGCAGATTTACATGCTGTCTTACAATCAGGCAGGGGAAACATTTCCTTTCCCCAGCGAGACACAGTGTCTATCCCGACAATACAATCTATAACACAATCATGCAAAAAGAGATGTAATCACTTCACATAAAGCCCATAAATACATCAATTTTCATAAGAAATTTCATCTGAATTCCATCAACTCTCATACCTCTGATCATAGCTTTCATTAGGACTTTATCAATAGGTCTTGGTCTTATAATATTAGATATGGGAAGCATTCCCAGCCAAATATAACACATTTAGGCAAAGTTGGTATAAGCTCTTTATATAAAGTTAGCTCAAACATTCCAATCTTTATACTCTTATCAACATTTATACTTTTACATTTACTCAATTTAATTGTAGCCTATCATTATTTTTATTTTTATTTTTTTGTGAGGAAGATCAGCCCTGAGCTAACATCCATGCTAATCCTCCTCGTTTTTGCTGAGGAAGACCGGTTCTGAGCTAACATCTATTGCCAATCCTCCTCCTTTTTTTTTCCCCAAAGCCCCAGTAGGTAGTTGTATGTCTTAGTTGCACATCCTTCTAGTTGCTGCATGTGGGACGCGGCCTCAGCATGGCGGCAGAAGCGGTGCATTGGTGCGCGCCCGGGATCCGAACCCGGGCCGCCAGTAGCAGAGCGCGCGCACTTAACCGCTAAGCCACGGCGCTGGCCCCTGTCATTATTTTTTTTATATTTCTTTTTTAATTTGGCCTTTTCATAGGTACCAATAAAACAATTATAGTGAGAGCTCTCACAACTTTTTTTACAATTTAAAAGTTTTTCCAATTTAAATGATCCATCATCTGGCCGTGTTGATGTGTAGGATCTAAACAGCGACTCAAACCAATAAATCTTTTACAGCTTAACCATGGATGCAAGAGGTGCCCCCAGAAAGAGAGGGCAAAAGAAGCAGCCCTTACTGCTGCTTTGGGAGAAAATTCACTCCCAAAAATAGTATAAGAAAGCAGAGGCCTTCATTGCACAGGCAGAGCATACTAACAAACAACAAAGTTTGAGACAACAAAGGCCCCTATGAAAGCAATTGGGACCTCTTATGACAAACTCCCCTGAGAGATGAGAGCCAGACAAAAAGAGTATTTCTTGGAACCCCAGTCTATTCCACCAGCCACCAGGATGCATGCTGGTACGTGCATCCTCCAGATGGCGGAGACCAGAAAGGTCACAAATCCAAGCTCTCAAGACATAGAACAAGACGTAAGAAAAACACCTTGTCTTCTATGCACATTAACAGCTTTAGCTAAGCCTTGGGTCTCTTGGAGCCAGATTAATACCTAGGAGAGAGGTGCCATGGGGTTGGGGGATGTATGTGGTTTTACAGCGTACCTCATCCTTGCACTGACATTTTCTTGAAGTTGGTGGGGGACCTGTGTCATCTACCCCATTCCGTGACCCGACCGATCCTATCATGGGAGTCTACTTGACGTGGCGAGCACCCTAATGGCACTTAACTGCACTTACCTGCTCGATCCATGCCCACCAAATTGGGGCCTTTTCACTTCAAAGATGCCCTTAGGAACAGCTTTCACCTCATGCTCATATTCGCAGACAACAGGCTTGTAGAGATGCCTGCATCTTGCCCTATGGTTTTCCTTTTTATGACAAATGACACCAAAGACAGAAACACGAAAAATAGTGACCATCTCTCAGAGGAAAACATCAATAAACCAGTGAGTACTCAAACCACATTTCCTAGAGTTGCTGGGTCCAAGAAGCAGCTTCACTAATCTTTTATCCTACTAATCTAAATTTAGAAAAGAAAACAAAAGTCACCACTGTCGTTTCCACTGGACCCTGTGGGCAGAGATCCAGGAGACTGACATTCTAAGAACTACCACTTCCTGCTGGTTCTCGTCAGGGGTCCAGGACCTTCCAGTTGCAGTAGTCCAGGAGTGAGCAGCCTTCAGTCAGTGATGTTTATCCCCATCAAGTCATCAAACTGTAGAGGAGGAAGACAATTCCTCTACCGTCTAGGACCTTCTGGCTGGTCTAAGAATTAAGTTGACATGAGACGGAATAACAGGAGAAAGTCAAACAAAGCTTTATAACATGTATATGTGGGAGAAACCCAAGAAATCTGAGTAACTCGCCAGAATGGCCAAAGCTACCACCGTAAGCACCATTTTCAGCTAAAGACAAAGGAGGTTGTTGGGGTTAGTGGTTTGGGATGTCAAGGTGGAGGAAGGGAATTTACCTGGAGATGGAAATGCAAATGGGCCACCAATACACAATGTGACCTGAGAGACACGTTTGACATTACATTAGTTCTCTTACGTATTAGCTCCTTCCTGGAAGAGGCCCTCCTATTTCAAATTTTTTTTTAGGCAGTTGGGGTTAGGCCAAAGTTTCTTTCAGAGTCTTTTGTTCTTAAAAATAATCAAGCCAAAGAGATACATTTTGGGGTGGCCAATTGTGATCCCTCACAGGGGTCTAGGTTCTGAAACTTACCTGGTCCCTCCTTTGTGGGTGGATTTGTCAAGCCTCCCATGGCAGTGTAGAAGAAAGGCCTGAGTCATGGAGGAAGTGGTCTGGGATTTGCCATGTTTCTGGAACACCACAACCATCACTGCCTGCAGCTGTGCCCATTATGATGGCTGCTGCGAGAGGGCTGAGGAGCAGGTGCTACTTGTGCAAAGAACTGTAGGATTTTACTTGGGGAAAACCACTGAGTGATATGGCTGCCCCCCAAAATAAAATCATCTTAGGCTGCATTCCTAGAGGTGGAATATCTAGAAACAAGGGAGGTGAAAACCCCATACTGTTACGTGTTAGTCTGATTCTTTGGGTACAGTGTCCAGTTCTGGGTCCACACCAAGAGGCCAGGGAAAGCAAGAGAACGTCACTGTGCCTACTATGTGGCAGGGCCACTGCAATATTGTGATTTACAAGAAATATATATGTGGTCATTCAGATGATAGAAATATGTTTCTCATATATATATGGTCTTCATCCACAGTTCCTAGCTCACAGCTCCAAATACCCTTGGAATTTCTTGTTTATGTTACTGAAGGTGACTTTTGAACCCCACCCAAGGGAGGGGACAGGTTGCCAGGAGAACCAGCCACGTGATCAGAGGATTGGAACTTTCAGTCTCATCCTCTGCTTTCCAGCGAGGGAAAGGGGTCTTGAGATTGAATCAGTTGCCAATAGTCAATGACTTAGTCAATCACGACTACATAGTGAAGCCTCCATAAAAACCCAAAAGGTCAGCTAGTCTGTGTTTTTCGAAGAGCTTCTGGGGTGGTGAACACGTGGAGGTGCTGGGAGAGTGGCACGCCCGGAGAGGACATGGAAGCCCCACACCCCTCCCCTCATATCTGCCCTACGCATCTCTTCCATCTGAATGTTCATCTGTATCCTTATCACATCCTTTAAGAAACTGGTGAACTCAAGTAAGCATTTCCCTGACCCTGTGAGCTGTTCTAGCAAAGGAATCGAACCTGAGGAGGCGATCATGGGAACCTCTGATTTATAGCCAGTCAGTCAGAGGCACGGACAACAACCTGGACTTGCGAGTGGCATCCTGCGGTGGAGGGGTTGTTGGAACCTCCAGCCTGTACCGATCGGTCAGAAGCACAGTGATGACTTGGAGTTGTGACTGGCGTCTGAAGTGGAGGGTGGTCTTGTAGGACTGAGTCCTTTACCTGTGGAATCTGATTCCATCCCTGGTTAGATATTGTCAGAATTGAGTTGAATTCTCAGACAGCCTGCTGGCATCCGAGAACTGCTTGTTGGTGTTGGGAAGCCTACACACAACACACGCACGCACGCGCGCATGCACACACACATGTTGGAATTGGGTCCAGGAACTTTTGCAGCCGTGCAAGGTGCTTTACCTGTGATCTGTCATTTCATATCAGGCAAATGATGTGAGAAAAGTATTACCCCCGTTTACAGAAGGAGAAACAGGGGGTCACTGAGGTGAAGTAACCTGCTCTGGGTCATCCAACCAGCAAGGGAAGGAGCTTGGATTTGAAGCCACATCTGGCTGATTCCCAAAGTGTGTCTCTTGCTTCACACCTGGGTTCCCCTATGAGATGATGCTCCACTCTGTAGAAAATACCATTTCATTCCACATTACATTCTTCTCAGGGGGTTCCTTGATACAAAAGAGAATGGACTCATTGTTCCTTCCTGTTCAGCGGATCAGCCTCGACCCCCAATTCCCTGCCAACACTCTGGAATGGGCCATGGATGAGCGGGTGTTTACAGGACCCAAAACTGTGCCTGACATGCTGGGCTTCTGACTCCCAAGGTACCGAAAATGTTGATCAATAATGAAACCAAGAGACTGCTCTGGCAGAGCCCTCTTTGCCCCTGGGGGCACGAAGCACAGTGTCACAGGGGCTCTTGTTCCCTGTGACATGTTGGGTCCCATGAAAGGAGGCAGATCCCATGAGAAGGCATCTGAGAAGTAAGACAGGGTGGTGCAGTGGTTAGCGGAACAGGACCATTGATGGACTGCCTGGGATTAGTCCCAGCTCTCATACTTTCTACCTGTGTGAGCTTTGGAAAGTTGCTTCACCTCTCTGTGACTTCACTTCTTCCGAGGTAGACTAGGCATAATTAATTGCACCTACTTCATAAAGCTGGTGGAGGATTAAATGTAAGGCACTGAGAAGGATGCCTAGCATATAATCAGCACTATATTGGTATTAACTTAGAAACAATCTCTGAGCACTCCCTCCTATATGCCCACCTAGCTCCCAACTGTATGTATGTCTTAACCCTTTGAAATATGAGCTACTCAAGGTAGGGACTGTGCCCAAGTCCTTACTGTATCCCAGTGCCCAGGAGGGGCCCAGCCCTTGTTTATTGACTGTGGCCATCACTGAATTTTCCAAATATTTCATGTCCCACATGCTCTTCCAGAATCTTGCTGCTCCTCATCAAGAGGTGAGGTCTCTTCTCTCCTCTTGAACCTGGGTGGGGCTACTGGGATTTCCTCAACAAATAGAATGCTGTAGAAATGGTGCAGCATGACTTGTGAAACTGGGTTATGAATGGGATAGAACTTCCACCTGGCTCCTGCTCACCCTTGGGATCCAGCCACCATATTGTGAGAAATCCAAGCCATGTGGAAAGTCCACTTGTAGGTATTCAGGCCAATAGCTCCAGCTAAATTCTCAGCCAATGGCCAGAATCTACTAACCGGCAGACATGTGAGCGAAGTAGCTGCCAGGTTATTCCAGCCCCACCTCTGGGCCTCTCCAACTGATGCTGGGTGGAGCAGAGATGAGCTCCCCCCACCCAGCCCTGCCCAAGTTCAGGTTTGGGAGCCAGATAGGTGTTGTCATTGTTTTAAGCTGCTAAGTTTTAGTGTAATTGTTACGAAGCAATAGGTAACCAGAACATGGACTAGATGAATCAACCGGCTGGTGGCGTCAGCTCAGCAGCTCAGCAGCTCAGCAGCTGGTTGCTGGTTGCTCAGCCAGCTGCCTCAGGGGGGGTCTTCAATCTACACTCCAATAGAAGGAGGGTCTGCTGGAGGTAGGGGACCACACAGACCTAGGAGCCAGGCTGACCTGGTTTTTATCCTGGTTTTGCTGCTCATTACATGCGTGGTCTTGGGCACTTCTCTGATCTTTAGAGTCATCAATTATTCAACCCCGGGATGGCTGCCAGGAGCTTGACCAGAGATGACAGATGTAAAATCTCTGGCCGGGAGCCAGGCAGAGAGCAATCTGCTGTTAGTAAACTGGTTTCTTTCCTGGAGAGTGTTCACAGTGAACCAAAGAGGAATTTCGTTTCCTGAAAGCACAGAGCAGGGAAAGAAGACAGGGGAGCCGCCAAGAGGGAGGGCATGGGCTGGGGTCAGGTGCTATAGCCAAAACAGGTTTCATCAGCACCTGGCAAACACCACTGGCTGCCAGTCGGTCCATCATCCCATCTTCCCGGCTGGTGTAGGAATTGAACCCAGAGGAGAGCTCACCGAGAAGCTTGAACTTCAGGGCCCTTCACTGCACGGTCGATGGGTCTGCATGGTCACAGGTGTGTGTAAGGTTTGCAGAAGTTAAGACGTATTAAATGAACTGATTCACACTACTGTCTCTTTCCCATCCATCACTCTTCCTCTTGAGTCTGGTAGTGTTGCAGAGGTCTGTTCCTTTTTTGGGATCTGGCTAAGGCGGAGTTGAGTTGGGCATACATTTATTCTAGCTTTAGTGAGATATGTTTATGTGGTTCATAGCCACTTCTGTGAATAATTCAGTTATTCCCAGCTGTCCCAGCTGATGAAAATAATAAGGATAATAGGAAGTTTTCACATATTGAAGCATATGGGGAAGCCATTCTGGTTAAAATCTGATTCAGCCTAAAACTTGTTTTTCCCAGAGCAGCCTGACTTATGGCCCACCAGACATGCATTATACATCTGCTTCCAACATTTTCGCAAAGCAAAGAGTGTAGTCTTTCAAGATTGGGATGAATGTCTCCCTCTCTCTGACCCTCATTCACCACTTGTTTGAGGAGAAGCTTTCCTTGCTAGAGAACTAAGGTCAAGTTAACCTGCTGTGTATGTGCGAAACTGAGGCAAAACATCTCCTTGTGATTTTGGGGACAAAAATTGTATTCCTGTTATCTTGATGTATGTTCTTTGTTCTGGAACAGTATATACCCATGCTGTAACCACGTTTCCCCCCCGTGCTTTCCTCCCTCAGGGAGGGGAGAACTCCTGGGCTAGTCCTTACATTAGGCTCATTAAATATCGCTCTATCTTTTCATATCTATAGATTGCTTATTGATTTTTTGCATCAGCACAGCGTAGGACTGGTTTATGGAACACTCCTCCTGCCCATGTGCCGAGTCCGCTGGGTCCAGATACAAAGATGCAGGGCCAGAGACGCATCACAAAGGTAGGTGTGCAACGTTGCACGGTACCCAAGTCCACAGGCAGTGGAGAAGCAGCAGGACATTGGAAAGACAGAGTGGTCTTCCCACTTTCTCTATAGAAAATATGTCAGAACTTCATCACAAGAAGACGCAAAGAGTGTGTGGCGAAAACACTCGACAACTATTATACTGCCAAGAAATCAATAATAAAAATATGATTATTCTGGATTTTCTGACGTTTGGGGTATTTGTCAACTGCTATGGTCTGAATGTTTGTGTCCTGCCAGATTCATGTGACACATTCTCCCATTTCAGCCACCATTGGTTTTTATTTATGGAAGTGTTAATGGTTTTCATGTATGGTCATGGCATAAAGTTTCCTTAAAATAAATGCATTGAAATTCATTTAAAGGAAATTGGGAAGGAAGGCTGGTCTCAGTCTAGTCCCACGAGTACTAAAGGCAGGGGCGGCTGTGTGTCTGGCTAATTAAGTGATAGGACACTAATCTTTTGCATGTCTGGAACTAAAGCTTTGCTCAAATGTGCTCCCCACCGAGGAAGTGTGGCCGAACAGTGACTCGGAGTGTGCTCGATGCTACACGCCCTTCCACTCCATGTCCTGCCATCCATGGAAGGGACACCACGGATCTTCAAGACTCAGCCCAAGGGCCACCTCCTCTCTGAACTCCATCCTGGCCTCACCACCCACAGGTAAGACACGTGAAAACACAGATATAATTGATGGAGTGCTCACTCTACCAGGCATTGACTTAAGTGCCTTAGCTCCTTTCATCCTCACAGCAACCTTATGAAATATGGCCTGTGATTAGCTCCATTTTACAGATGAGGAAACTGAGGCTTAGAGAGTTCAAGTAACCTGCCTGGCTTCCCCAGCTGCTGTGCCCACTGGAAGCTGGATACACTTCCTTCACAGCACGTTGGTGCATTTAATAATTCGCATCACCACTAACCCTAATGATTTTTGCACCTTTGGAGGGAATGACAATGTCCTCTTGGTCTGTGGTCCCCAGAGCCAAGCCCAGGGCCAGGCATCCAGCAGGTGCTCAGTAAATGGTTGTAAATGAAGTACTCGTCTGTGCTTCTTCAAGGGAGTTTCGCTGTCCTCTCCCACCAGAACCCCCTGGGCTCAGACGTGGACTCAGGCAGGTCAACCAGGCTCGGGCTGCAGCAACGTGTCTATATGGTCATCTACTTTTGGAAAACAGACACTTTTTTCTTAAAGCTGCCCCACCAAACCCAGATCTGCCTGGGTGCTTGCTGAAAACGCAGATATCCAGCCCTACCCTCAAACTACGAACCCCAGGCCCTGGGAGAGAGTCTGGACTCACCCAAGTTTGAGCATCACTATGCTGACTGCCTCTTCCCTTCCCCCAGTGCTCGGAGTATTTGCTTCAGGGCTCAAAAGGGAGTCGTTCCAGTGGTGGCATCTGCACCCCACTTCTTCCTGGAAAACAACTGATTGCGGTAGGAAGGGGTTCCTGAGCTCCGAATAGTGTAAGTCCCTTCTCCTCAGGCCAAGACTTGCCCCGCCAGGCTCTGCGAATGAGAGTTCAGCTGGAGGGACGGGTGGAGAGGGTCTGGGGGTCAAGCTAGGGGGAAGCCTGCAACCTGCCCTGTCAGGGTCCCTTCTCTGCCTCATAAAGGGGTCCTCATCTCCTGCCCCATCCAAGCCAAGACTCCTGCCTCCCTCCCTCCCCATTCCTTCCAAAGAAGTGTTCAGTTTCGATTCTGAGGGCAGAAAGGAGTCACTCAGGCAGCAGCCCCTGTGGAGAAAGGTCAGGCCTGGGGTGCAGGTGGCCTTATCACTGGGTCTCAGGGAGTCACTCCCAGGAAGCCCGGCTGCCTTTTGCTTCGCCCTGTGCAGAACCTGGGGCCAGAGCCCATGTGAGCCTTGGCCAAGCAGAGGCTAAGTGAAGGAGGTGAGAGCTGGAGGAACGCCTTCACTAAGGCAGCGGAAAGCTTTTGCTGATGGGGGGCGTTGTCCCCACGTTGATGCTCCCCCTTGGAGGCCCCAAGCCAGTGGGAGAGTCAGCCCGGCCTGGAGGTGGTCCCTCCAGGCTGGAAGATGACTCGGGGACGTCATTTGCACGGTCTCTCCTGGGTGACATACAGCGTCTCTCCACCCTCACCGTCTCTCCTGCTGGCATGCAGCAGGACTGGTTGTTTGCTTTTTTTTTTTTTTTTAATTTGAAGTACAAGCAGAATTGAGTTCCTTGGGCCTATCTCAAGCTATTTCTTAGAAATTGAAGTGTAGTCACCATACAAGTGAAAAGCACAGAACCTACGTGTATAGTTTGATAACTTTGAGAACTACATACAGGCAAGTGGCCCCTTCTCTTCTCGAGATAGAGAACATTTCTATCTCCCCAAACAGGTCCCTCTGGCCCCTTCCCAGGCAACCCCCACTCTTCCCAGCGGCAACCACGTCTGATTTCTTTCATCACAGATTTCTTGTGCCTGTTCTGGAACGTCCCACAAATGGAAGCATTTGGTGTGTACATTTTGTGTCTGCCTTCTTTTTCTCAGCACAACATTTTTGAGACTTATCTATGTTGTGTTTATCAGTAGTTTGTTCTCTTTTATGACTTATGATATTATTCTATTTTATGACTGCCCTATGATGTGTTCATCCATTTGCTTTTTGAGGGACACTTAGGCTATTATGTATAAAGCTGTGATGAAATTCTTGCACAAGTCTTTTTTTTTTTTAAAGATTTTATTTATTTATTTTTCCCCCAAAGCCCCAGTAGATGGTTGTCTGTCATAGATGCACATCCTTCTAGTTGCTGTATGTGGGACACGGCCTCAGCATAGCCGGAGAAGCGGTACATCGGTGCGATCCTGGGATCCGAACCCGGGCCGCCAGCAGCGCAGCACGCACACTTAACCGCTAAGCCACGGGGCCGGCCCTTGCACAAGTCTTTGTGTGGACATCTTACTTTATTTACTTTAGGTAAATACCTAGGAGTGGACATCTTATTTTATTTACTTTAGGTAAATACCCAGGAGTAGAATTTCTACATTATAAGGAAGATGTGCTTAACTTTCTGAGAAACTACCAGAGCAATTTCCAATGTGGCTTACCATTGTGGTGTGGTTTACCACTCTCACCAGCAATTAGTGAAAGTTCCAGTTGCTCCATACTCTTGCTAACATTTAGTGTTGTCAGTCTTCATAATTATGGCAATTTTAGCAGGTTCTGAATGGAAGTTTTTGATTTTGATGAAATTTATTTTATCTTTTTTTTCTTTTATGGTTGTGAGCTTTTGGGCACAGTCTAGGAAGCCTTTGCCTAGCCTAATGTTACAGATAAACTCCTATATTTCTTTCCTAAAAGCTTTATAGTTTTAGGTTTTCCATTTACATCTATGATCCATTTCTACATTATTTTTTGTGTATGCTGTGAGATATGGGTCAAGGGTCCCATTTTTTCCATATACATAGCTAGTTTGTCTAGCACCAATTGTTAAAAAGGATTTCCTTTCCATATTGAATTGCTTTGGTGTCTTTGTTGAAAATCAGTTGACCAAATAATTGTGGGTCTACTTCAGGACTTCCTGTTCTGTCTGACTTAATTGTCTATCTTTACAACAATACTTTAATATCCTGATGGGGCTTGTATTAGAGTAAGTCATGAAATCACGAAGTGTAAATGATCTTTGTTTCTCTTTTTTAAGTTTGTTTTGACTCATCTAGATCCTCTGCCCTATCATATAAATTTTAGAATCAGCTTGTTAATTCCTCCACCCCCTAGAAAAACGTCTGCTGGGATTTTGATTTGATATTGATGTGTACTTGAGAAGAAGTTCTGTCCTACTAACGTTGAGAGTTCTGTTCTGTAAATAACAATTAAGTTCAGGTGATAGTGTTTAAATCATTAATCTCTTTTTTGATTTACTGGCTATTTGTTCTATCAATTACTGTCATCTCTCGGTATCCCTGGGGGATTGGTTCCAGGACCTGTGCAGATACCAAAATCCACAGATGCGGGAGTCCCAAGAGTGGGGTCACTGGATGGGAATTAGGGTGCGGGAAGGGAAGACTAGGGTCACTCACTCGGTCACTTATCTAGGTCACCCAGGGCTTTCTGAAGACAGAACTTCATGGGGAGGGACAGCCTAGTTCCTCCTCTAGTTGTTTCACAATTAGCTGTGTCATAAGCTGGTGATACGTTCACTTGAGATGAATGTCTTGAAACAGATGCCTCAGCAATCAAAGCTTATCGTCAGGCACTTTCACTATATTCCCCACAGCAGCCGCACCATTTTACACGCCCCGCCCACAGTGCCCAAGGGCTCCTTCTGTACATCCTCATCAACTTGTCATTTTCTGGGTTTTGACAGTGGCCATCCTAACGGGGGTGAGGTGGTAGACTCACATTTTGAACAGATCCTTCGGTCTATAGTGCAAAGAACAGAGAGCCTCAGACAAGTGTCTGGGACTTGGAATAACAGAGCTCTGAGATGGAACTTTCCCAAGGGCTGCCTCCTGCCTTCTTTAGCCCAGACTAGGCCCTGGGAATGGATCGTGGTGACCGCACGGTGATGCCAAGCTGCCGAGGTCAGTTGTGCCCTGGCGCTGTGTCTTGAAGATGCCCTCCTACTGTCTTAATTAGTCAGAAAAGCCCCGGCCCTTTGGGTGTGACTGTCGCCCCTCCCTGCAGGGCGGGAGCAGAGGGCCCTGGGGCTCTCTTTCTGGGCTGGATTCATGTGAGTCATCTCCAAAGTACAAGGCGACACCATAGCACTTGTTGCTGGCACTCTAGCCATCCCTGTGTTCCCCTAGGTTCTGGGAGTCTTTTGTTTTTCTTAACAGAACTTTACAGAGATATTATATCCATAGAGTAAAATGCACAGATCCTAGTTTGCTGGATGAGTCTTACATATGTAAACAGTTGTGTGCCCGCCATCCAGATCAAGCTCAGAACACTTCCAGCCCCAGAAGACTCCTCGGGCCCATCAAGGGAAATCGCTATTCTGACCTGTTACCACAGCACGTGCTTGCTGCTGTCTGGCTTATTCTGCTCAACCGTGAGGTTCATTGATGTTGTTTTCTGTATCCAGAGCTCCTTTTGATTGCTGACAGCTATTCCATCGTATCAATACTACAGTTTGTGTCTCCTTTCTCCACTTGGTGAACATTTGTGTGGTTTCCAGTTTGGGGCTGTGGTGAGTCAGGCTGGTATGAACATATGTATGTGTCTTTACCTCTCTTGGGCAAATATATAGGAGTAGAATAGCCGGGACACAGGAGAGGTAAATACTTGACTTTACTAGAATCCATCAAAAGTTTCCAAAGTTATGTTATTTTACGCTCCAACCTGGCAATGAATGGGGTTCCAGTTGTTCCACATCCCAATCACGATGACGTTGTCCCCGGTGTCCCTGGTGTCCTTGGTGTCCCTGGTGACGGTGAGGATGGCAAAGAATTTCCCTTCCTTTCCCTCCTTTCTGCTCCAACTGTGCTGTCGGCCCCTTCAATCTGGTGAATCTCTGGTTGATCCGGGAATACAGTGGGGAGGGAGGGAGGGCAGGGGGACACGGGGCCTGTCTATGGGAGCGTCTCAGAGAAGTCAGTCTTTGCAAATGTTGGTGCATCGAGCAAGGTGCAAGAAGGAAAGGGGTACAGGCAGACGTGCGGCCCTGGGTGCCTTCTACCCACTGGTGCCCGTAGGACCCTCAACCGCGCGTGCTGGGCTGACCGCTGGGCCTCTCCCTGGCACGCTGCAGGCGCCTGCTGGACCTCACTGCTCCCCTCCCCTCCCCACCCCCCACCCGGCCTATCCTGCTCATCTCCTTCAGTCCACCACGTCCCTTAACTGGGTGCTAAAGCCAGGTAAGGACAGTTTATTTATTATGTCCTCCCGACCACATGTCACTTGGAATGTTCTATTAAGTCTAAGATTCTCCTCTCTCCGTTCTAAAACCCAGAAACGAGAGAGAGAGGAGAAGAGAGGGAGACGAGAGGAAGGACATAAATTCATAGAGGAGGGGCTCAGAAGCAGCCAGGGAACCACAATACTCTAGGGCAACAATCTCTATCTTGATGTTTTGTATTTACAAAACATTTCTTTCTATGTGATTATGGTTTTATACCAAGAATTGAATTTTAAGGGGAGAAACACTTTTTTGAGAACCCAAGTATCCTCATATAGCTCAGGCTGCCACTAGTGAACTGTGTGACCTTGGGCGTGTCCCTTAGACTCTGAGCCTCGGCTTCTCTGTGTGTAAAACGGGTATAACCAGGCCTTCCCGCCGCGGCCACCACTTGAGCACAGGCAACATCCAGACACACAGGCCCTGTCAAGTAGCCCTACTGTTTTCTGGACACTGCCCAAGCCTGCTCAGGAGACAGTTACATACAGTGGGTAGTATCATCTAGAAACTCACTGTCGTGTCAGTGTGGTCACGCTCTTTGAACCTCTAGGAACCAAATATGATTCAGTCTCAGGGGTAGCGCTCAAGAAAAGAGAGGAAGGAAGGGTCACCGGGTTGAGGAATGTCCACTTCCCTCTTCGCAGTTCCCACTCTCGCCCCTTCTTCCCCAGGACTCTACCTTTCTCTCTTTCTCCAGATCCACTTCCTCTTTCTCCTGGCTCCTCCCTGTTGAATAACTACCACCTTGTAAGTGAACGTAAGTGAGGCCATCTTGTCAAGATAAATGACCCTTTCCTAGTTAAAACTCTTTTAGCATGTTATCCTTATAAATTACTACATACTTTCATGATTTTCACATACCCCTGCTGAGGTCCTCTGACAGCTTTGTTCCTAACAAACTTGACAAATATTCCCACGAACAAGAAGGCCTCCCAGAGGAAGGAACACCTGTAGGATATTCATCATCACTGACAAAAGAAAAGAACAATGCAGACCCAGGTGTCTGTCTTGCCTGAAGGCTGACATTTCTAAAGCCCCTCCTTACTGCCCATTTTCCCTATATAACTGCCTCAAGATTCTGCAAGTGTTTAAGATGGTTTGTTTGAGACATTAGTCTGCCATCTTCTGGTTATGTTGGCTAACCAAGTGAAAGCTTCCTTTCTCAACCTCCAACTCATTGTGATTAATTGGCTCGGATCGTGGCTAGTGGAGCGAGCCTATTGCTCAGTAACAAAATAACGTTGGTATCTATATCTTGGTTGAGTCCTCCCCAGCGCAGACGACTGCCCGGCTGGTGAGAAAATCAGTGGCAGCCCCAGAGGTGGTGGAGAGATGGCCAGCAACACCCAGCCTCCCTACATGACCCTGGTGAGCCCCGGGGCTGTGGGCACTGGGCGGTGCTGGCCCAGGTGGAGCTGGCAGTCTTGATCAGATGGAGGATTCTGCAGACCCGGTCAGGCCCTGCCATTTCATTATCCTGGTGACTACTGTTTACTTTCCAATCCTTGGATTCAAAGGCCAAATTTTTCAAATCGGAAGGACAATGCTCCTATGGGCAGCACAGAGTTAAAACGCAGCCTTGGAGTTGGCATGAGAAAGAGGATGGGCACAGTGCCCACAGATGTGCAGAGCCGCCTGGTGGCCCACTGACCTCCAGGAGTAGGAACCAGGCTGCTGCCTCCACGATGCAGTGGGACTGTCTCAACAGCCTAGCTGTTCTGCTCAGTCCCAGCCCCCTCAGAGGGCCAGAACAGAAGCTGCGACCACAGGCAGCACAGGACTCGCTGTTTGGTTCAGGAAGCATTTGGTGAGCCAGGAGCCAGGGTGTTCTGTGCTTCATGGTGAGAAGAAGCCTGTGTGGTGGTTACAAGCATATGTGCTGGGATTCAAACCCCACTCTGTCACTCACCTGCTGTGTGGCTTTGGGCAAGTTCCCAAACCTTTCTGTGCCTCAGTTTCCTCATCTGTAGAGGTGGCACTAATCATGGCCTGGGTTGTTGTGAGGATAACGAGATAACACAGACAGGAAGGTCGGCCACCAGAAGGGCCTCGGGACCTCTGGGGCAGCAGCATCCTCTGGCGAAAAACCTCGCACCGTCTCCTGCAGGTGACCTCCCTCTTCCAGTGGGGCTGGGTGCCCTCTGGTGACATGGGGCCTCCAGAAGGAGGCTGCCCACCCTGTGGCCTGTAGGGCCTGGCTCTGCTGTCTGGACTTCTGGATAAGAAGGGATGGAAAATGTTCTCAGGCTCCAGGCCCGGCCAGAAGCAGAGAGCAATTCTGACCCAGCACAGAGACTAATGCCTCCAGATGCAAACACCTGCCACCGTCAATGCCTGCAAGCCAAGGCCTTCCCCGCGGCATCACACCTAAACTTCCGGAGAACACTGCCAGGCTGGGGCTGTTGTGTCGCTGCTCCGCGGATGAATCTGGGGTGCTGACAGCTCACGCGACTTGCCCAACAGCAGAGCTGTTCGCACAGGGAGCAGGAGGAAACCTAGGCCTGCGGGACCATAAAAGCAGCACAACAACCCATCCTCCTGTGCCATGCGGAGCAAAAGTGAGTGCTGTTATGTGCTGCTAAGATCCCTCACTCACACACACACACACACCCACACCCACATGCACACAACCAGGTCCAAACTCCACAACAGACCCGCTGGTCAGGCTTAAAACAAAACAAATTTGTTCTGTCAGTTCTCGAGGTCAGAAATCGAAAATGAAAGTGTCAGTAAGGCTGTTTCCTCCTGGAGGCTTCAGAGGAGAATCTGTCTTCTCTCTGCAGGTCGTCCCCTTCTCTGGGTTCATCCAAGGGGGTCTCCAGGAGGGACTTGAGATCACTGTCAGTGGGGCCATTTTAGCCTCCCATGGAACCAGGTACCTGGAAGTGTGGTTTCTCTGTAGTCTCGCCCCTTAGCAAAGGTTGGCACCTGTCCACTCAGGTTGGTTCACCCAACACACTCCCAGCTGCCTGTACCTGGAGATGCCAGATAAGCGGGGCCCGGCCTCTGCCAACACTAAATTGCACCATTGCCCTCTGCCAATAGCGTGTGGGCACAGTTAACACAGAGTCCCGTTAGACATAGTGATGATGGGAGCTCGCAGTCTAAAGAGAGAAGCAGGCAAACCCGGAGGCAGATGATTATGTTGCAGGGTTGAACGTTGCACACTGTGAGCCAGACTTGCAAAAGGTGACTTTCTTCATTTCCTGTAACTGCCCTCATGTATTTCGGAATCCTCATTGGGTTATAGTGGAAATTTAAACTTGCAGTCACATGTAATATGATGAAAGCTGTCATGCCTGGAGAGCTCATCTTTATTCTAGCCACCGCTTTAATTTAATTTAATTTTATTTTTATTTTTTTGGTTTCGTCTCCCCTTTTATACTCTGTCTTTGTAGCTATATTCCCATCAATTTCACATGTTCTTTAAATTTGTTCTCTTCTCTCCCAATTGACCTGATGTGGGCCAGCCTCCAACCAGTGTCCACTGGGTGCTGAAGGCTCTTCTAGGCACGTTTCCCAACTTCCATCTTTGATACAAATTTGTAATTGCTTTCCAAGACCTACGATTCTTGTCGCTAGCGTCAACACTTTTCTTTACCCATTTTCTACTTATTTTTAGAAAATCACACTGCACAAAAACACACTAAGTGCTAGTTAGGGGAACAGAAAGGATGGCGACAGATGGAGGTTCGCGGATCGCAGGCAAGTTCCTGGACAGACGCCAGTCAAAGGCGAGGCCCTCCCGGTCCTGCCATTGGCATGAGCCAGGCTACAGGTGACTATCTGATTTCCCTCGCCTAGGTTTGCTGTCAACTTTCAGATTCGCCGCAGTGACAATGACATTCACTTCACTTCAACCCACAGTTTGAAGAGGTGGTGTGTGTGGTCTGCAACACGAAGCAGAAAGGATGCTGGGGTCCGGAGGAGAGGAAGATGCCACTGCCCTTACAGAGGGGGAGTCCCTTTGAGCTCAGCGTCCTGGTGCAGAGCTCCCATTTCCAGGTGAGCAGGAGCTCGCCTTCCCTCCCTCCCACTGCCTGTCGCCTCAGCCCTAGCAGCCACGGTGACTAGCCTTAAATAGTCACACACATTGAGATCTGGCTGAGAAAGGCCATAATAGCGATAACAGGATCATTTCCTGGTAAGGGTGTTACTGATGGCTGCAGTCTCCTTACACACCTTCGCCTGCACCCACAGGTGCACCTGTTGCTTCTTTTACCCAGGAAATAAGAACTAGATAAGTCTCCAGGGTGTTTTTTGGCCTCCTGGGTCTTTAAAGTTCCAGTTAATTCTGTTCCTCTTCTGTAGCCATTGATCCATTAAGGTCCTTGAGAAGATTTGTTT
>JAQQSS010001348.1:0-30822 GCA_028646465.1 Rhinoceros unicornis | reverse complement strand
TGGAATATTGGTGATGATGATCAGCGCAGTCTCAGTGGAGTGAGAGGGAAAGAAGCTTCAGTGGAATGGATTGAAGAGAAAATGGTAGGAACAGAAGTGGAGACAGTGACAGCATGTTTTGTTATGAGGAGAAGCAAAGAACTGGAACAGAAATGGATCAAGGATATATTTAAAAAATTTTTTATTGAGGTAGCATTAGTTTATAACGTTATATAAATTTCAGGTGTACATCATTATATTTCAACTTCTGTATAGATTACATCATGTTCACCACCAAAAGTCTAGTTTCCATCCATCTCCGTTCAAATGTGCCCTTTTACCCCTTTCACCCTCCCCACAGCCCTCTTCCCCTCTGGTAACCACCAATCGGTTCTCTGTATCTGTGTGTTTGTTGTTTATCTTCCACGCACCAGTGAATCATATGGTATTTGTCTTTCTCCATCTGACTTATTTCACTTAGCATAATACTCTCAAAGTCCATTCATGTGGTTGCAAATGGCAAGATTTCATCTTTTTTATGGCTGAGTAGTATTTCACTGTGTGTATACACTGTGTGTATACACACAGTGAAATACTCACATCTTCTTTATCAAGGACATATTTTTTAAAGATGGAAGAGGTAGACTTTGACAATTTGGGTAGTGGGGTTATGAATGAAGGATCAAATACCTTGAGATGGCAGCATAGTGGTGAAGTGGTTGGCCTTTGATGAGATCAAAGACCTTTCATTTATTTCACTGGAGGGAAGGCAGCAAGTGTGGTCCAAATGGAGAGAGGATGGAGAATGAGCTGGTAGGAATATGGGGATCCAGTCTGCTCCCATTTCTCAGTTAAGTGTGTGGTGACATACATTATCATCATTGAGTTCAAAGGGAGAAGAAACGGAACTGAACATTTGGGGAGGAGGTGGTTTGAATTATTCAACTCAAAATATAGAAATGCAAACATATCAGAGAAATTTATTGGAAATTTGTCCAGTGGAGATCTGCAGTCATGAATATAAACTAAGACCATGTCTCATGGTTTTGCTCCCGCCATACTCGCTCTTCTGCAGGTGCAGAGCAGGTAGATGGTTGAGTTCATCCCACACATGTTTGCAGAGAGGGAGAGAGGGCCAAAGGAAGTCAAGTTGTGCTGGGGAGAGATTATAATAATTCACCACAGAATCTGATCGGGGTCAAGAAAGATGTAAGGGCGTGTTAGGGGTGATGGTTGCAAAGCAAAATTGTTAGGGTCAATAGATTGGAAGATCTTATCACATCTGAAGAAACATTCTATTGGGGGTATTTGAAAAGTGAACTGGAAGGAGAAAATAAAGTAATCAGAGACTGGAACACTAGGAAAAACAATTTGGGCAATAGTACAATTATTGATAGTCAGCCCTGGTGGTCTGGTAGTTAAGATTCGGTGCACTCAACGCCCCAGCCTGGATTCATTTCCCGGTCAGGGAACCATACCACGCATCTGTCAGTTGTCATACTATGGTGGCTCCATGTTGCCGTGCCACCGGTATTTCAAACACCAGCAGGGTCACCCTGGGTGGAAAGGTTTTAGTGGAACTTCCAGACTGAGACAGAGTAGGAAGATCGACCTGGCCACTCACTTCCAGAAAAATTGGCCATGAAAACCCTATGAATAGCAACACAGCACTGTCTGATATAGCTCTGGGAGATGAGAAAATGGCACAAAAAAGACCAGGCAGTGTTTCGCTCTGCTGTACACAGGGTTGCTAGCAGTTGGATTCGACTGGAATGGCACTAACAAAAACAAACAATTATCAGTATTGGTGAGGTGTGAGGTCTAGAGCCACATTGTCCAATGGGAGAGCCACTAGCCACATGAGGTTATTTAAACTTAAGTTAATTTAAATTAAATAAAACCAAAATTCAATTCTTTCGTTGCATTCGGCACATTGCAAGTGCTCCACAACCATGTATGGCTAGTGGCTACCACATTGGACAGCACAGATACAGAAAATTTCCATCATAACAGAAGTTCTATTGAATAGCACTGCTTTAGTGTGACCATGGGAGTGAATGACTGAGGAGAGGAGGGGAGCAAACAAGGTTTATTAGAATGTATTAGGGAGATTGATAGGATCATCTTGGCCAATGATAAAATCACCAAGAATGGAGACAAAGGTAGGGATGGAGGTCATACGGAGGGAGCCCTGTTTGCTGCACAGCCCTCAGGGAGAGGAGTTCTGGTAAAGGAACTGTGGAGACAGAGTTGAAGTGCCATGAACTCCTACTAGTCCCCAGGGTCGTCAGCTGCTCATCAGCATGCCTAGTCCCACCCATCACTAAGGCCAGCCTCCTGTCCTTCACCTGGGGCTGCATTGCACTGCTATCAGAAGAGTCAGCCAGATGTTGGCATTGTCTCTAGGTGTTTGCCAAAGATACTTTGTCTTGTGTGAGGTATCCTAGACCCCAGCCAATCTCTGACTCTGGGCTGACAGAGAAGAGCCTCAGAGTCCATTCTCATGTGCAGATGTGCCCAGAGTCATCAGGAAGATGCAGACCACTTGTCTCTCAGATCACTGGGTGAGAAGAAAGGAATGGGGCTGGGCATGGGAACTGCGACTTTTGGCTCTGTCATATATCAGGGAAGACTAGGACCTCAGTTTCTGTTTTGACAACTGAGTAAGTGGCATATGGTCATTGTCAGTCCAGAACAGGGTCCATAGGCAAGGGGGGGAAACCTCACTGAAGTTCCTTCCCAGGGAGAAGAGGAGGCAGCATGGCCTAAGCCTCAAAATTTCCATTAGCTGGGGGAGACCATGAGACACACCAGACCAGGTTAGACCTTTACTGGGGACAGGAGACACAGTGCCCCTTCTTGCCAGCCCTTAGGGGTTGATGATCTCAATGTGGAACTGCAGGTGAGTGGCTGTGATTACGCAGTGGCCCCGGAGGAGAGCACAGGTCTGGCAGTTGTGGCATTGCCAGTGGCACTGGATGATGTAGATGGCGTTGAGCACCTGGCAGTATCGCCAGTGGATGCGCCACATACGGACCAAAGACTGGAGCTTGACCACTGCCCTCTCTCTATTTGCGTAGGTAATCAGGGCGGCCCTCCGCTTCTTCAGCAGCAGCCTCACCAGTGTCTGCCTCCACCAGCGTTGAATGATCCAGGCCCTGAGGGCTGCATGCAGCAATGTCCGGCGCACGAGAGTGCCACGCCACCAGGCCTGGATCTCCATGGCTGCTGCTCTTTTTTTCCTAAAATCATTCTAGGCAGAGATAAGAGAGACCACTCAGGGACCTTCCTGCCACCAACATCCCGCATCTTCCTGGAAGGGGCCTGTATTCTCTTAACGGTCAGTTCTTCTTTGGAGCGGTCAGGGGAATTAGCAGGCCACTGACTCAGAGCCAGCAGACCAGGGTGGGGAGCCCTGCTCTGCCACTATGGACACATCACCTTGCCCTCAGAGTCACAGCATCCTCCTCTTGACTACCTCACAGGTGCGTGGGTCAAGGGAAAAACCACTAGTAACTAGAAAGGTGCATTAGGCATGTGAGGGACTTTGTTAGTCACACTCTATCTCTGCAGTGCTTATTGGCTTTGGGAGGTTTGGCCTCATAAGGCTTTTGCCTGGCATTCTCTGCTAATTCTAGTCCCAAACCGCCATTGGCTGATTTCTCTCTGCCACGACAATGTAGTATCTCAATACTGTGGTGGGTTTTCAGCACCCTCATCACATATTCTCCCCCCAGCCTTCCCGTATTTTGAACATTCTACTCTCTAGAGTCCTCATATTCTCATCTCCCAGCCCCATGTATTTCTTAATGGCTTTCATTCTCTCCATTCACTCTCTAGGTCAGAGTCAGACCCAGACCCAGACCCAGAGAGCCCATGCTGAGAAGGAAGTGGAGGGAAAATGAGCCAATATTGAGTTGACTCCTGATTATTTTAGACTCTGGATCTGTAAGAGGCACAATTCTACACCTCACAACACAGACATAAATGTTCTGGATATCCCTTAATTACGTGGAGATTTTACTCACCTCGGCTTTCTGCTTCTTCCTCATCTGCCATTCAATTGTTTCTTCAACATCTTCAACTACAATTAAAATTAAATGGCCGTTTGTCTGTCAACAGAAGTAAATGGGAAATGAAGGGAGGAGTTAAGACTGCTGTTTGTCTCTATGGCTCTGCACAAGGATACCCACTGCTTTAGCATCCCCTCTTTTCCCAAGGCCTATGAAGTCCAGGGTGATTCCCATCCACCCCTAGCCTGCCTAGTAGATCTGGCCATATCTCTTACACAAAATTGAATCCCCATGGTTTGTCTCTAGATGGTTCATTAGCCTTGACTTCTCTATTTCCCAATGTCTGGCATGAGTCATATGAGGGCGAGAGCTATGAGTTCACAATTGCGTTATGACATAAGGATTAGGATATCTGCCACGTAGTTGAGTCTTCCTCAGAAACAAGCTCCATGGGGACTTGTTTTGCCTGTCTGCTTTCCTCCTGTCAGAGACATCCCAGGGCACTTGAGTCCATTCCATTCCAGAGCTCTTCTCCAGTGAGGCCCATCCACACCCCTTCTCATGATCAGTCACACAGGCGAGCAGGAGGGACCATGGCAGTTTATCTCTATACAGCTCTCTAGTGTCTTCTCAGATTTGGCATTTCCTGTCTTCCTTTGACTCAGTTTCAGTCCCTCAGCACACCGTAGGAAATCAGAATGAGAGACTAGATGAATCTAGAAAGCAGTAAAATGGAGATAAACACTTTAATTGAATAGAAAACAAAAATTGGTGTTGGAAAATAAGTTTAAAAGATGGTATTTTGAAAAGACCAGTATTACAGATAAACATCCCATGAACCTGGGT
Source organism: Rhinoceros unicornis (assembly GCA_028646465.1). NCBI lineage: Eukaryota > Metazoa > Chordata > Mammalia > Perissodactyla > Rhinocerotidae > Rhinoceros > Rhinoceros unicornis. Next base: position 25,984 of record JAQQSS010001348.1, on the reverse strand, counting down.
GATCAAGAAACAGAACAAAAATGGAATGAGAAACGGGAGGTAATCACACGGAGGTTTAAATAAATGTAAGAGAATATTATGTCAGCAAATTTGAAAACTAAGAGGAACTGATTTCTTAACAAAGTGTAAATTACTAAAATTAACTGAAGAAAATATGCAAAACTTGATAAATTGAGAAGGCTATTAAAGATCCCCTATAAATAAGGCACCAAGACCTGGTAGATTCATACCCAAATAGTTAAAAATTACAAATTCAGATATTCACAATGTGACAAACTATTCAAAGCTATTGTTGACGATAGAAATTTCTATCAAGCATTTCTTGGTGTCAGTGTTACTTTCCTGAAAAGTCTTGCTGGGATTTTCATTGTAAGTGTGTTAACCTTGGGGAGAAAAGCTATCATAAGACTGAGTCCGTTCTAAGAACACGGACTATCCCTCCATTTGCTTAGGAATTCTTTTATGTCTTTCTGTAAACTTTTAAAAATTTTGTTTGTAAAGGTCTCTTTTTTTGAGATATAATTCACCATCCATAAAACTCACCATTTAGGGGCTGGCCCAGGGGTGTAGTGGTTAAGTTCTCGTGCTCTGCTTCGGCGGCTTGGGGTACACGGGTTTGGATCCCGGGCACAGACCTACACACCACTCATCAAACCATGCCGTGGCGGCATTCCACATACATAATAGAGGAAGATTGGAATAGATTGGCTCAGGGCCAATCTTCCTCACTGAACAAAACACAAAACTCCAAAAACCAGCCCAAAACCTCACCATTTAAAGCAGTACAACTCAGTAGTCTCTAGTACATTCACCAAGTTGTGCAACTCTCACCACTACCTGATTCCAGAACATTTTCATCCCTCCAAAAATAAACCCCATACTCATTAGCAGTCAGTCTCCACTCTGCCCTCCCCCAATCTCTGGCAACCACTGATCTACTTTACATCTTTATAGATTTTCCTATTTTGAATATTTCATATGATTGAAATCACACAGTAAGTAACTTCTTGTGTCTGGCTTCTTTTACTTAGCAGAGCGTTTTCAAGATGCATTCATGCTGTAGCATGTGTTAGTACTTCATACCTTTCTATGGCTGAATAATATTCCATTCCAGTATGTATGTACTACACTTTTTAATCCATTCGTCAGTTAATGGACATTTGAGTTGATTCCACTCTTTGACTATTATGAATAACACTGCTATGAATATTGGTGTACAAGTCTTTGTACGGCATGTGTTTTCAATTCTCTCGGGTATATGCCGAGGAGTGGAATTGCTAGGTCATAAGGTAAATCTACTTTTCACTTTTTGAGGAACCGCCAAACAGCTTTCCATGACAGCTCCACCATTTCTCCACATGCTCACCAGCACTTGTTATTTTGCTTTTTCGAAAAAATTATAGCCATCAAAACGGATGTGAAGTGGTATCTCACTGTGGTTTCCATTTGCGTTCCTGTGATGATTAACGATGTTGAACAACTTTTCATGGGCTTATTGGCCATGCGTACATCTTCTTTGGAGAAATGTCTATTCAAATCCTTTACCCATTTATTAATTGGGTTGTTTTTTATTTACTGTTGAGTTGTGAAGGTTGTTTATATATTTTGGATACTATACTGTTATCAGATATATGATTTGCAAATATTTTCTCTCATTCCGTCAGTTGTCTTTTCACTTCCTTGAAGTGTTCTGCAAAGAATAAAAGTTTTTTAATTTTAATGAATTCTGATTTATTTGTTTTTCCCCTTTGGTTGCTTGTGTTTTAAGTGTCATAGCTAAGAAACTGTTGCCTAATCCAAGGACATGAAGATTTACACTTCTAGGAATTTCACAGTCCTAGCTCATACATTTAGGTCTTTGATCTATTTTAAGTTTTTTATATGTTGTGAGTTATGGGTTCAAATTAATTCTTTGCCTGTGGATATGCAGTTGTTCCAGCACCATTTGTTGAAAAGTTTATTTTTTTCTCCATTGAACGGACTTGGCACCCTTGTCAAAAATCAATTGGCTATAGATACATGGGTTTATTTCTGTATTCTCAATTCTATTTCATTGATCTATATGTCTGTCTTTACACCATTGCCACACTGTTTTGATTACTGCCGCTTTGTAGTAATTTTTGAAATTGGGAATCCTAGAGGTATGTGTAATCTTACATTTTATTTATACCTTCATCCATTGGTGGACATTTAGGCTGTTTCCATATCTTGACTATTGCGAATCATGCTACAATGTACCTGGGAATGCAGATATTTCATCAAGATAGTGCTTTTATATCCTTTGGATACACACCCAGAAGTGGGATTGCTGGATCACATGCAGTTCTATTTCGAACGTGGAGAGAAGTCAAGATGGCAGCGTAAGCAGACTCTGAACTCACCTCCTCCTGCAGACACAGCCAATTTACAACTACTCATGGAAAAATTACCCCTGAGACAGAACTGAAAGCTGGATAAGAGGAACTCCTGCAACAAAGGACAATCCTAATTGAGGTGGAAGAGGCAGAAACTCCCTTCTGGAGAGAAAAAAGTGCCGCCTTCACAAGCCGCCAGCTTCTCGACCGCCCGGGAGAAGCCCAAAGGTACACAGCCCTCCCTGGAGGAGCGGGGCCCTGAGCCGGGGAGCACCCCCATTGTAGGCACTTTGTGGACCCAGCACAATCCAGGCGAGTGGCATAATATCTGACTTTGCCTGCTACTAAAACATTGGGGAGTAACACAGAAAAGCTGGTTCACAGAGAAATTAAAATCGGCTCTTAAAGGGCCCACGCGCAAACTCACCCATTTCAGAGAGCAACCGAAAATCACCAGAAAGAAAGGTGCACAGTGCTTTGGTGAAAAGAGACTCACCTGATAGGGTCTGAGTGCATTACAGTGAGAGGTGAGACCTCTCCAGGGACTGGGACATTGGTGGGGGCCATTGTTGTGGACTGGTGTGGGCGTGCTGAGACAGATGCCATTGGAATTCTCCCTGGGGCCTGCTAGCCCAGAGTCTGCCCCACCCACTAGAGCACCGATTTAATCCAGCTCAGCCCAGGCAGGCAGCCCACCCTAGAGACTGGCCCCACCCAACAAGCCCTCAGGCAACTTGTGGGCCTGCATAGATTGGTGACTGGATTCTCTGCAGCCTGGCAACTGAGCCAATTTCAGTGGAGCAGGACATGCACAAGGAGCGGGTGGAGAGTGTGGGGCAGTGGTGGAGTGTGTGGGACTCTGGCCATGGAGAGACTGGGTCCACTTCAGGAGGTCGGGGCGTGCACATGGGGCAGGACTGTGTTGACTGTGTGTGTGGACCTGTGGGTGGCCGGGCTTGTCAGCTGCAGAAGACTTGTGCTTCTCAAAGAGCCACATAGGGGGTTTGCCCCACCTTCCAAAGCCTGAAACAATTGGGTGCTCCCATGCCTGAGGCCAGCCCCAACCAGCTGCAATCCTCAGAGAGCTGACAAGAGACCTAAAGGCTGGAGGCTTATAGCAATTGTAAGGCCCTGAGCCTAACAACCTGCCACGCTGGGGGCCTACTCACTTAAAAGAAATACTGCAGCACAAATGTGGTATTAGAACTTGCAGCCAACCGTGCTGGGGCTCCCCAGACCTGATAAAGAGACTGAAGGGCCCACAACAACTACAAGCAGCTGAGCATTACAACAGCTGGCCAGGAGCATAACTCAGCCTCCCTGGGCACCTACAGGGAGACAAACAGGCCACAACAGAAGGACACACGTAGCCCACATAGGGGACACCCCTGGAACATTGAGAACTGAGGGAAACACACGGCAGGCCTCCTAAGGCATCACTTATATAAGGTCAGCTATCCAAGAGCAGGAGACGTAGCTGACATACCTAATATGTAGACACAAGCACAGGGAAAGAGGCAAAATGAGGCAAAGGAATACATTCCAAGTAAAGGAACAGGACAAAACCCCAGAAAAGGAACTAAGTGAAACAGAACTGAGCAACATACCCAACAGAGAATTCAAACAAAGAGTGTTAAGGATGCTCACTGATCTGGGGAGAAGAATAGATGAACTCAGTGAGAATGTCAACAAAGAAATGGAAGATATAAAAAAGAACCAATCAGAAATTAAGAATACAATACTGGAAATGAAAAATTCACTAGAGGGACTCAAAAGCAGAGTAGAGGATACAGAAGAACGGATCTGCGAGCTGAACGAAAGACTAGAGGAAATTACCCAAGCTGAACAGGTAAAAGAGAAAAGAATTAAAAAGAGTGAGGACAGTCTAAGGGACCTCTGGGACAATGTCAAGTGCACTAACATCCATGTTATAGGTGTCCCGGAAGGAGAAGAGCAAGACAAAGGGGCAGAGAATCTATTTCAAGAAATAATAGATGAAAACTTCCCTAACCTAAGGAAGGAAGCAGACATTAAGGTACAAGAAGCCCAGAGAGCCCCAAACAAGATAAACCCAAAGAGGCCCACACCAAGACACATCATTACCAAAATGTCCAGAATCAAAGATAAAGAGAGAATCCTAAAAGCTGCAAGAGAAAGACAAGTTACATACAAAGGAAACCCCATAACGCTATCAGCTGACTTCTCGGCGGAAACCTTACAGGCTATATTTATAGTGCTAAAAGGAAAAAACTTCCAGCCAAGAATACTCTACCCAGCAAGGTTATCATTCAAAATGGAAGGAGAGATCAAAAATTTCCCAGACAAGCAAAAATTAAAGGAGTTTGTCACCAAGAAACCAGTGCTACAAGAAATGTTAAAGGGACTGATTTAAGGGGAAAAAAGAAGACCACAAATAGGAAAAATTATCTATTTCCATGATAAGAGGGTAATGGATACAAACGCACAAAAAAGAGGTTAGATATGATATCAAAAACATAAAAGGAGGGAGGAGGGGAGTTAAAGAGTAGAGCTTTCAGACAGAGGTCAAACTAAAGAGACCATCAGTTCTGTATAGAAGGAGAAAGGAAGAGAGAAGGATTACCAAAACCCTGAGAAAAAAAAAAGTTAAAAAATGGCAGTAAGTACATACTTATCAATAGCTACTTTAAACGTCAATGGACTAAATGCTCCAATTAAAAGGCATAGGGTGGCTGATTGGATAAAAAAACAAGACCCATATATATGCTGCATACAAGAGACACACTTCAGACCTAAAGAGACTCACAAACTGAAAGTGAAGGGATGGAAGAAGATACTCCACGCAAATCGCAATGAAAAGGAAGCTGGGGTAGCAATACTCATATCAGACAACATAGACTTTAAAAGAAAAACTGTAAAAAGAGACGAAGAAGGGCATTACATAATGATCAAGGGAATAATCCAACAAGAGGATATAACACTTGTAAATATCTAGGCACCTAATGTAGGTGCACCTAAATATATAAAGCAATTATTAACAGACATAAAAAGAGAAATAGACAGTAACACAATAATAGTAGGGGACGTGAACACTCCACTTACACCAATGGATAGATCCTCCAAACAGAAGATCAATAAGGAAACATTGGCCCTAAATGACACACCAGAACAGGTGGACCTAGTAGATATACACAGAGCAGTCCATCCAAAAACTGAAGAATACACGTTCTTTTCAAATGCACATGGAACATTCTCCAGGATTGATCACATATTAGGCCACAAAACGAGTCTCCATAAATTTAAGAAGATTGAAATAATACCAAGCATCTTTTCTGACCACAACAGTGTGAAACTAGAAATCAACTATAGGAAGAAAATCAGAAAAGCCACAAATATGTGGAGATTAAACAAAATGCTACTGAACAACGATTGCATCAACGAAGAAATCAAAGGAGAAATCAAAAAATGCCTGGGGACAAATGAAAATGAAAATACGAAATGCCAGAATTTATGGGATACAGCAAAAGCGGTTCTAAGAGGGAAGTTTATAGCAATACAGGCCTATCTCAACAAACAAGAAAAATCTCAAATAAACAATCTAACAATGCACCTAAAGGAACTGGAAAAAGAAGAACAAACGAAGCCCCAAATCAGTAGAAGAAGGGAAATAATGAAAATCAGAGTGGACATCAATGAAATAGACACTAAAAAAACAATAGAAAAAATTAATAAAACAAAGAGCTTGTTCTCCGAAAAGATAAACAAAATTGACAAACCTTAGGTATACTCACCAAGAAAAAAAGAGAGAAGGCACAAATAAGTAAAATCAGAAATGAAAGAGGAGAAATTACAACAGACACCTCAGAAATACAAAAGATTATAAGAGAATACTATGAAAAGCTATATGCCAACCAGTTCGACAATCTGGAAGAAATGGATAAATTCTTAGAATCATACAACCTTCCAAAACTGGATCAAGAAGAAATAGAGAATTTGAATAACCAATCACCAGTAAGGAGATCAAAACAGTAAGCAAAAACCTCCCCAAAAATAAAAGTCCAGTACCAGATGGCTTCCCTGGTGGATTCTACCAAACATTCAAAGAAAACTTATTACCTATCCTTCTCAAACTCTTCCAAAAAATTGAAGAGGAGGGGAAGCTTCCTAACTCATTCTACGAAGCCAACGTTACCCTGATACTGAAGCCAAACGAGGACAGAAAAAAGGAAAATTACAGACCAATATCACTGATGAACATCAATGCAAAAATCCTCAACAAAATACTAGCAAATAGAACACAACAATATGTTAAAAAGATCATACACCATGGTCAAGTGGGATTTACTCCAGAGATGCAGGGATGGTTCAACATCGGCAAATCAATCAATGTGATACACCACATTAACAAAATGAAGAATAAAATCACACAATCATCTCAAGAGATGCAGAGAAAGCATTTGACAAGATACTGCATCCATTTATGATAAAATCTCTGAATAAAATGGGTATAGAAGGAAAGTACCAATAAAGGCCATATATGACCAACCCACAGCTAATATCATTCTCAATGGTGAAAAACTGAAAACTATCCTTCTACGAACAGGAACCAGACAAGGATGCCCAATTTCACCACTGTTATTTAACGTAGTATTGGCAATCCTAGCCAGAGCAATCAGACAAGAAAAAGAAATAAAAGAGATCCAAATTGGCAAGGAAGAAGTGAAACTGTCACTATTTGCAGATGACATGATTTTATATATAGAAAACTCTAAAGAAGCCACCAAAAAACTTTTAGAAACAATAAATGAATACGGTAAATTTGCAGGACACAAAATCAACATACAAAAATCAGTTGTCTCTATACACTAACAACGAAGTAGCAGAAAGAGAAACTAAGAATACAATCCCATTTACAATTGCAACAGAGAGAATAAAATAGATAGGAATAAACTTAACCAAAGAGGTGAAAGATCTGTACACCGAAAACTATAAAACATTATTGAAAGAAATTGAAGAGGACACAAAGAAATGGAAAGATATTCTGTGCCCTTGGATTGGAAGAATTAACATAGTTAAAATGTCCATACTTGCTAAACAATCTATAGATTCAATGCAATCCTTATCAAAGTTCCAACAACATTTTTCACAGAAATAGAACAAAGAATCCTAAAATTTAAGTGGAATAACAAACGACTCTGGATAGCCGGAGGAATCCTGAGAAGAGAACAAAGCTGGAGATATCACACCCTCTGATTTCAAAATATACTACATGGGGCCGGCCCGGTGGCACAAGCGGTTGGGTGTGTGCACTCCACCACAGCAGCCCAGGGTTCACCGGTTTGGATCCTGAGCACCCACCGACGCACCACTTGTCAAGACATGCTGTGGCGGCATCCCATATAAAGTGGAGGAAGATAGGCATGGACGTTAGCCCACAGCCAGTCTTCCTTAGCAAAAAGTGGAGGATTGGCAGATGTTAGCTCAGGGCTGATCTTCCTCACAAAAGAAATATATATATATATACATATATACTACAAAGCTATAGTAACCAAAACAGCGTGATACTGGCACAAAAACAGACACAGAGATCAATGAAACAGAGTTGAGAGCCCAGAAGTAAACCCACACATCTATGGACAGCTAATTTTTGTCAAGGGAGCCAAGAACATGCAATAGAGAAAGGAAAGTCTCTTCAATAAATGGTGTTTGGAAAACTGGTCAGCCACAAGCAAAAAAATGAACGTAGACCATTATCTTACACCACACACAAAAATTAACTCCAAATGGATTAAAGACTTGAATGTGAGACCTGAAACCGTGAAAACTCTAGAAGAAAACATAGGCAGTATGCTCTTCGACATTGGTCTTAGCAACATATTTTCAAGTACCATGTCTGACCGAGCAAGGGAAACAATAGAAAAAACAAACACATGGGACTCCATCAAACTAAAAAGCTTCTACACAGCAAAGGAAACCATCAACAAAACGAGAAGACAGTCTCACAATTGGGAGAAGATATTTGCAAACCATACATGTGATAAGGGGTTCATATCCAAAATATATAAAGTCATATATCTCAACAACAAAAAAACTGACCACCCAATTAAAAAATAGGCAAAGGACCTGAACGGACATTTCTCCAAAGAAGATATACAGATGGCCAACAGGCACATGAAAAGATGTTCAACATCATTAACTACCAGAGAAATGCAAATCAAAACTACAATGAGATATCACCTCACTCCCATCAGAATGGCTATAATTAACAAGAGAGGAAACAACAAGTGTTGGAGAGGATGTGGAGAGAAGGGAACTCTCATACACTGCTGGTGGGAGTGCAAACTGGTGAAGCCACTATGGAAAACAGTACGGAGACTCCTCAAAAAATTAAGAATAGAACCACCATACAATCCAGCTATTCCACTGCTGGGTATTTATCCGAAGAACATGAAAACACGAATGAGTACTAATACATGCTCCCCTGTGTTCATTGCAGCATGATTTGCAATATCCAAGACTTGGAAGCAACCTAGGTGCCCATCAAGGGATGAATGGATATGGCATATATACACGATGGAATACTACTCAGCCATAAGAACCCATGAAATCCGACGATTTGTGACAACATGGATGGACCTTGAGGGTATTATGCTAAGGAAAATAAGTCAGAGGGAGAAAGTCAAATACCATGTAATCTCACGCATAAGTAGAAGATAAAAACAACAAACAATCACATAGAGTCAGAGATTGGATTAGTGGTTACCAGAGAGGAAGCAGGGAGGGAGGAGGGAAAAGGGATGATTAGGCACATGTGTGTAGTGATGGATTGTAATTAGTCTTTGGGCGGTGAACATGATGTAATCTACACAGAAATAGAAATACAGTGATGTACACCTGAAATTTATATAATATTACTAACCAATGTTATTGCAATTAAAAAAGAATACCTTTACAAGTAAGGTAATGTCAGCCAAAATGGTAGAGTAAGGACCTCCAATAATTCAATGCTCCATAAAAGCAACCAAAAAACTGGTAAATATTATCAAAATCAACTTTTTTCAGAACTCTGGAAATTAACCAAAGGCTTACAGCAACTCAAGAAGCATTTATTCAAGAAAAACAGCTGAATCTCAATGAGAGCAACAATCCTGGTGGCATTTCAATTTGTTCTAGTTCTAGCTCCCATTCTCCAGCTCAGTGGTAGTCTTCAAAGCTAACATTCCACATTCCCAGAGTTTCTTAGCAGTCACTGAGAGGGAAATGGGAGAGAGCTCTTTCAAAGTTTCATTGCTCAAAAACTGACATTATTTTACCTGGAAGACCTGACTCAGACATTTCCCAGTACTAAAAGGCTTCTCCCTAGGGAGGGGCTGGGGTTGGTGGGGGGGGGTTGAAAACAATCAGAGGCAAGTGGTTTACTTTGCAGCTGCCTGAGGTGATGGATAATGGTTGGAGCAAACAATAGATTAATCAAAAAGCTGAAGAGGAAAAAATGCTTAGTGACATGACCATAGGGACTTTGGAAAGGTCCAACATATTCCTAGGAACCTAGAGGGCCATTTATAGTATTTTGCTATGCATGATCAGGAAATACCTGACAAGGCCCTAGGCTTTCACCTCTGGCTGACCTTGAGGCTCTGTGCAGGCAGGAAATGAAGCCTAAGGCAGAGTTGTAAACTGCCTGTCTGAGTATTGAAGGTAACTCCCAACACACACAGAGAGACTCTTGGCAAAGATTTATTGTTTGCACGAATTTAAGGAAATTTCTGGCAAACTATTATCTGACCACTAAGTTAGCTGAGTAGAGACTTCAGTTGTCACACACACACACACACACACAAACACAGACACAAATACAGGATTTATGGGCTTAATTCAGAATATCACTAGACAAACGAACAAACAATAACTACAAAAAGCACAACAATAACAAAACCCAGGGAGAGAGGAGAATCTGATTTCTAGAGTTACCACTGTATAATTTTAAATGGCCAGTTTCAACAAAAAAATCACAAAACATGCAAAAAAAACAAGAAAGTATAGTCCATACACAGGAATGAAAATGTAATCCATAGAAATCATTCTTTAAGAAGCCCAGGTAGTGGACTTACTAGACAAACACATTCAGTCAGGTATTTTAAATATGCTCAAAGAAGCAAAGGAAACCACGTCTAAGGAAAAATGAAAGTTATGGGAATCAAATTCTTACCAAACAGAATATCAACAAAGAGGTAGAAATTACAAAAAAGAAACAAGTGAAGGTTCTGGAGTTGAAAAATACAACGATGACAATGAAAAACTGCAATGAGACAAGCAAAGAGACAAAAATAATATTTGAAGAAATAAAGACCTTAAACTCCCCAAATTTGCTGAAAAAGATCTACACAAGAAGCTCACCAAACTCCAAGTAGAATAAACTCAAAGATATTCAGATATAGACACATAATCAAACTGTCTAAAGACAAAGAGAGATTCTTTGTTTGTTTATTGCAGTAACATTGGTTTATAACATTGTATAAATTTCAGGTGTACATCATTATACTTCTATTTCTGCATAGATTACATCATGTTCACCACTCAAATACTAACTACAACCCATCACCACCCAGATGTGCCAAATTATCCCTTTCGCCCTCCTCCCTCCCCCCTTCCCCTCCGGTAACCACCAATCCAATCTCTGTCTCTATGTGTTTGTTTATTGTTGTTATTACCTACTACTTAATGAAGGAAATCATACGGTATTTGACCTTCTCCTTCCGACTTATTTCACTGACAAGAGAGATTCTTAAAAGTAGCAAGAGAGAAGCAACTCGTTACATAAAAGGGATTCACAAAAAGATTATTTGCTCATTTCTCATCACGCATTCCAGAGGCCAGACGGTGGTGGAACGACATATTCAAAGTGCTGAAAGAAAAAACTGTCAGAGAGTGATGTCATCAAGTGATGGAATAGGAATTTTCTATTCCTATTCATCTTCCCCCCAAAGAACACCGATTTTGACAATCATCTCTGGACAAGAGAGGTGGAAGTCCAGGAGTCCAGCAGAGAAGTTCCAGCACACCACTGGAGCAAAAATAATCAGATTGGATGCATTGAAGAGGATAAGAGGAACAATTTGACTTTACCTGCATCACCACTCCCCAAGGCAGCACAGTCAGTGCTAAGAAAGGCCTTCTCATTCCGTGATTTCTCCTGCAGGAGAAAATGAGAGCATATGAGTGAGCGTCTGGTTTTCCAGCTGTGCAGGATGCTGCCAAAGAGGTCTATTTCACACTCACCCCATCCAGACTACTGAGGCATGAACTGCATGACTGGGGAGCCATGACAATCTGGGAAAATAGCATCCAGGGCTTGGCATGGAGTGTATCAGAGGAACATGGATCCGACTAACCACAACATGGACTCCATTGGGAGGCCTGCACACAAGTCACTGGGGACACCTCAGGTGTGGATCCCCTCAACTGGCCAACAGGCACCCTCAGCACTCTGCATGCCCACGCACACCACAACCCCATGGTCAGTTCTCTGTGTGTGTTCCTGATAGCAGTGAGGGTGAGCTTTTGCAGACAGCTAGTGAGCACATGCAGAAACCCAGCCTGAATATGCAGGCCTGAGAGAAACCAAAAACTTGAGCATTCAGCACCACCCTAGGGAAAGGAAAAGGGAGACTGTCAGCACTCGGCCTGGATTTGCAGAATCAAGAGAAGGCGTACAGCTTAAGAATTCTGCCACAAGAGGAAGCAAGAAGTGTGGAGCAGGCATACCCCTAGAAAAGGTCTGAATGCCTCAGAATCCCTAGCAGTGCTGAAGGAAGAAATTTCTACCCCAAAGCCAGACAGTGAAGACTGGAGGAGGTGCTTCTTCAAATGTGGAAACACAGAGGCAAGACTTCAAGGAAAATGAAAAATCAAAGACATATGACACCACTGTGGGGGATCAGGGTTGGCCACCTCAAAAATGTGTCTCTTTACCTTGATCGTTTTCAGGAACAGGGGCCTCTGAGAAAAGCTTTGGCCTCCCCCCCACTAGCTGCCTAAAAGAATTTGGGATGTCCCTGGGACAGGCCATCACCGTGGATAACTCTGGGTATGGATAGACTGGGAGGGTCCTTGCTAAGCCCATTCCTATCAAAATTCTGTTTACCAAACATTTGCATTTGTAAGGGAAATCTCCATTTGTACAGGTATCTCCCTCCCTGTCCTGGGAAAGGGGGGGGATGACCTCATCTCTAGAAACTTGTCAATGTGGAAGGCGAGGCCTTAAATCTGCATAGTAACCTTACTCTTGTTTACTGTGCTTTTCTGGTAATCTCCCATAGCTGACTCCCCCCACCCCCAACACCCTCCTTTCTCTTTTCCTGAATCTATTTAAGAAGAGCACCTCCACCGTTTTGTCAAGAAACTCAATTTCCCTGGTCTCTCCCATGTATGCATGTTATAAAGCTTTGTTTGATTTTCTCCTGCTGTTCACTCTCATGTCAATTTAATTTGTAGCCCAGCCAGAAAGGACCCGGAGTGGGTAGAGGATAATCTTCCTCCCCTTCACCACCAAAGGAACACAATAATTTTCCAGTAACTGACCCCAAATAAATGGAGATCTGAGATTTACCCAATAAAGAATTCCAAGTGGCTGTTTTAGAGACACTCAGTGAGCTAAGAAGTACAATGAACAATTGTACATCCACAAACTGGATAACCTAGATGAAATGGATAAATTCCTAGAAATACAAAACCCATCAAGACTGAATCATGAAGAAATAGAAATAAGTCAGAGGGAGAAGGTCAAATACCGTATGATTTCCTTCATTAAGTAGTAGATAATAACAACAATAAACAAACACATAGGGACAGAGATTGGATTGGTGGTTACCAGAGGGGAAGGGGGGAGGGAGGAGGGTGAAAGGGATAATTCGGTACATGTGTGTGGTGATGGGTTTTAATCAGTATTTTGGTGGTGAACATGATGTAATCTATGCAGAAATAGAAGTATAATGATGTACACCTGAAATTTTTACAATGTTATAAACCAATGTTACTGCAATAAACAAAAAATAAAAATAAAAAAAATAAAAAAAAAGAAAATCTGAATAAACCTATAACTGGAAAAGAGATGACTCAGTAATCAAATTTCCCTCCAAAGTAAAGCCAAGACCACATGGCTTCATGGCAAATTCTACCAAACATTTTTTTTAAAGTTAATACAAATCCTTTTCAAACTTCTCAAAAAAATTAAGGAGGATGGAACACTTCCTAACTCATTGAATGAGGCCAGCGTTACCTTGATACCAAAGCCAGACCAGGACAATACAACAAAAGAAACCTCCAAACCAATATCCCTTATGAACATGGATGCAAAAACTCTCAACAAAATACTAGCAAACCAGACTCTACAGCACATTAAAAGGATCAACACCATGACGAAGTGAAATCTATCCCTGGAATGAAAGGATGGTTCAACACACTCAAATCAATTAATGTAATACATCACATTGACAAAATGAAGGATAAAAATAATATGATTATCTTAAGAAAGGCAGAAAAAGCATTTGACAATATTCAACATCCTTTCATGATGGAAAAAAACACAACAAATTGGGTACAGAAGAAATGTAACTCAACATAATAGAGGCCTGGTATGACAAGCCCACAGCTAACACCCTGCTCAACAGTGAAAAGCTGAAGCTTTTCCTCTAAAATCAGGAGTAAGACACGGGCGCCCACTCTCACCACTTCTATTCAACGTAGTAGTGGAGCAATGAGTACTGGAGCTATTCAACATAGCCAGAGCAATCACACACACACACACACACACACACACACACACACACACACAAATCAAAGACATCCAAGTCAGAAAGGAAGAAATAAAATTCTCTCTGTTTGCATGACACAATTTTATGCATGGAAAACCCTAAAGAATCTGCCAATAAACTGTCACAACTAGTAAACAAATTCAGTAAAGTTGCAGAATAAAAAATGAGCATACAAAAATCAATTGCCTTTCTATACACTGACTGTAACCTATCAGAAAAAGAAATTAAGAAAATAATGCCGTTTCCAATAGCATCAAAAACAATAAAATACTGGGGCCGGCCTGGTGGCGCAAGCAGTTAAGTGAGCACGCTCCGCTGCGGCGGCCCGGGGTTCGCAGGTTCGGATCCCGGCGCGCACCGACGCATCGCTTGTTAAGCCATGCTGTGACGGCGTCCCATATAAAGTGGAGGAAGATGGCCACGGTTGTTAGCTCAGGGCCCATCTTCCTCAAGAAAAAAGGGGAGGATTGGCATCAGATGTTAGCTCAGGGCTAGTCCTCCTCACAAAAAAAAAAATAAAATAAAATAAAATACTTAAATAAATTTAACCAAGGAGGTGAAAGACCTATACACTAAAAACTATAAGACACTGATGAAAGAAATTGAAGAAGACACAAAGAAAAGGAAAGATAGCTCTTGCTCATGGATCAAAAGAGTTAACATTGTTAAAATGTTCATACTAACCAAAGTGATCTACAGATTCAATGCAATCTCTGTCATAATTCCAATGGCATCTTTCAGAGAAATAGAAAAAATGATCCAAAAATTCATTTCAAACCACAAAAGGCCTCAAATACCTAAAGCAACCTTGACCAAGGAGACCAAAGCTGGAGGCATCACACTTCCTGATTTCAAATTATGTTACAAAGCTATAATAATCAAAACAGTATGGTACTGGCATACATATAGACACATAGACCAATGGAACAGAATAGAGAACCCAGAAATAAACCATCATATTTATGACCAACTAATCTATGACAAGGGACCCAAGAATACACAATGCGGAAAGGACAGTCTCTTCAATAAACAGTGT
This sequence comes from Rhinoceros unicornis, assembly GCA_028646465.1. Classification (NCBI taxonomy): domain Eukaryota; kingdom Metazoa; phylum Chordata; class Mammalia; order Perissodactyla; family Rhinocerotidae; genus Rhinoceros; species Rhinoceros unicornis. Next base: position 10,802 of record JAQQSS010001348.1, on the reverse strand, counting down.
CGGGAAAACTGGATATCCACAATCAAAAGAATGAAATTGAACACTTATCTTACCCCATACACAAAAATCAACTCAAAACGGATTAAAGGACCAAATGTAAGATCTGAAAATGTAAAGCTCCTAGAAGAAAACATAGGGGAAATATGCTTGACATTGGTCTTGGCAGTGATTTTTTGGATATGACACCAAAAGCATAGACGACATAAACAAAGTACAAATCTTCTGCACAGCAAAGGAAATAATTAGAAAAATGCAAAGCTAACCTGCAGAATTGGAGAAAATATTTACAAACCTTACATCTGATAAGGGATTAATATCAAAAATACATAAGGAACTCATAAAACTCAACAGCAAAACACACACACACACACACACACACACACACACACACACACACAATCTGATTTAAAAATGGCCAGTGACCCAAATAGACATTTTTCCAAAGAAGGCATACAAACGGCCAACTGGTACATGAAAAAGTACTCAAGGGCCAGCTCCATGGCTTAGCGGTTAAGTGCGCGCACTCCGCTACCGGCGGCCCGGGTTCGGATCCTGGGCGCGCACCGACGCACCGCTTCTCTGGCCATGCTGAGGCCGCGTCCCACATACGGCAACTAGAAGGATGTGCAACTATGACATACAACTATCTACTGGGGCTTTGGGGAAAAAAAAAGGAGGAGGATTGGCAATAGATGTTAGCTCAGAGCTGGTCTTCCTCAGCAAAAAGAAGAGGACTGGCATGGATGTTAGCTCAGGGCTGATTGTCCTCACAAAAAAAAAAAAAAAAAGAAAAAGAAAAAGTACTCAACATCACTAATCATCAGGGAAATGCAAATCAAAACCACAATGAGTTAATCACTTTACGCCTGCTAGAATGGCTATGATCAAATTGACAAGAGATTAGTGTTGGCAAGGATGTGGAGAAAAGGGAACACTTGTGTATTGTTGATGGCAATGTAAATTGGTAAGCCACTATGGAAAACAGTATGAAGTTTCCTCGACACATTCCAGGATGATATTAGCTGTGGGTTTGTCATATATGGCCTTTATTATGTTGAGGTACTTTCCTTCTATACCCGTTTTATTCACAGTTTTTATCATAAATGGATGCTGGATCTTCTCAAATGCTTTCTGAGCATCTATTGAGATGATCATGTGATTTTTATTCTTCATTTTATTAATGTGGTGTATTATGCTGATTGATTTGTGAATGATGAACCATCCCTGCATACCTGGAATAAATCCCACTTGATCATGGTGTATAACCTTTTTAACGTATTGTTGTATGCGATTTGCTAGTATTTTGTTGAGGACTTTTGCATCGATGTTCATCAGTGATATTGGCCTGTAATTTTCTTTTTTTATGTTGTCCTTGTCTACTTTTGGTATCAGGGTAATGTCGGCTTCACAGAATGAGTTAGGGAGCTTCCCCCTCTCCTGAATTTTTTGGAAGAGTTTGAGAAGGATAGGTATTAAGTCTTCTTTGAATGTTTGGTAGAATTCACCAGGGAAGCCGTCTGGTCCTGGACTTTTATTTTTGGGGAGGTTTTTGATTACTGTTTCGATGTCCTTACTGGTGATTGGTGATCCAGTTTTGGAACGTTGTATGGTTCTAGGAATTTGTCCATTTCTTCTAGATTAGCCAATTTGTTAGCATATAGCTTTTCATAGTATTCTCTTATAATCTTTTTTATTTCTGAGGTGTCTGTTGTAATTTCTCCTCTTTCATTTCTGATTTTATTTGTTTGAGCCTTCTCTCTTTTTTTCTTGGTGAGTCTAGCTAAAGGTATGTCAATTTTGTTTATCTTTTCAAAGAACAAGCTCTTGGTTTCATTGATTGTTTCTATTGTCTTTTTAGTCTGTAAGTCACTTATTTCTCCTCTGATTTTTATTATTTCCTTTCTTCTGCTGATTTTGGGCTTCGTTTGTTCGTCTTTTTCCAGTTCCTTTAAGTGTACTGTTCGATTGTTTATCTGAGAGTTTTCTTGTTTGTTGAGGTAGGCCTGTATTGCTATAAACTTCCCTCTTAGAACTGCTTTTGCTGTACCCCATAAATTTTGTATGTTGTATTTTCATTTTCATTTGTCTCCAGGTATTTTTTGATTTCTCCTTTGATTTCTTCTTTGACCCAATCGGTGTTCAGTAGCATTTTGTTTAATATCCACGTATTTGTGGCTTTTCTGATTTTCTTCCTGTAGTTGATTATTAGTTTCACACCATTGTGGTCAGAAAAGATGCTTGGTATTATTACAATCTTCTTAAATTTATTGAGATTTGTTTTGTGGCCTAATATGTGATCAATCCTGGAGAATGTTCCACATGCATTTGAAAAGAATGTGTATTCTTCCGTTTTTGGATGGAATGTTCTGTATATATCTACTAAGCCCATCTGTTCTTAGCTGTTATTTAAGGCCAATATTTCCTTACTGATCTCCTGTTTGGAGGATCTATCCATTGGTGTAAGTGGAGTGTTCAAGTCCCCTACTATTATTGTGTTACTGTCTATTTCTCCTGTTATGTCTGTTAATAATTGATTTATATATTTATGTGCTCCTCTGTTGGATGCATAGATATTTACAAGTGTTATGACTTCTTGTTGGATTGTTCCCTTTGTCATTATGTAATGACCTTCCTTGTCTCTTGGTACAGTGTTTGTTTTAAAGTCTATTTTATCTGATATAAGTATTGCTACCCGAGCTTTCTTTTCATTGCCATTTGCATGGAGTATCTTTTTCTATCCTTTCACTTTCAATTAGTGAATATCTTTAGGTCTGAAGTGTGTCTCTTGTATGCAGCATATATATGGCTCTTTTTTGTTTTTTATCCAATCAGCCACCCTATGCCTTTTGATTCGAGCGTTTAGTCCATTGACATTTAAAATAGCTACTGATAAGTATGTACTTATTGCCATTTTGTTCCTTTTTATCTGGGTGTTTTAGTAGTTCTTCTCTGTTCTTTTCTTCTCTTGCTCTCTTCTCTGTGGTTTGATGGCTTTCTTTACTATTTTGTTTGGGTTCCTATCTCTTAGTTTTTTTGTATTTATTATAGGTTTCTGGTTTGTGATTACCATGAAGTTCATATATAGCAACCTACATATATAGCAATCTATATTAAGTTGATGGTCTCTTTAGTTTGACCTCTTTCTAAAAACTCTACTCTTTTACTCCCCTCCCCTCACGTTTTATGTTTTTGATATCATATCTAATCTCTTTTCTGTGTGTGTGTGTGTGTGTATCCATTACCTTCCTATCATGGAAATAAGTAATTTTAGTACTTTTGTCTTTCGACCTCCACATTGTAAAGGTCTTTTATAGGAAATTCTTTCAACCCTCCGTAGATTGGCACCTACACTGAGCCAAGTACAGTTCTAGGGGCTGTAGATCCTCACCCTAATCTTCCAAGTTTCAAAAATAGTTTATTTGGAAATAATTTAAAACTTAGAGATATACTGAAAGGACTCTTGCATCACCTTCCCCCAGAGATGTGCATTTCACCCACTGTCCAAGTAACATCCTTTATAGTTAAGAATTCAATCAAGGATCACATACTACTTGCAGTTATCATGTCTATTTGGAGTCTTCTAATCTTGAACAATGCCCAGTCTTTTCTTTATTTTTATGATCTTGGTGTTTTTGAGGTTTATAGGTCAACCATTTTGTATAATGTCTCTCAATTTGGGTTTGTCTGATGTTTTCTCATGATTAGACTCTACTTATATGTTTTGGGGTGGAAGATAACAGACGCTGTGTCCTTTTCATTACAAACTATTAGATGGCACATACTGTCTATTTACTCCATTAGTAATGATATTAACTTTATCAATTGATCAATGTTTTGTCTTCCACATTACTGTAAAGTATATTTTCTCTTTGTAATTAATAAATATTTTTATAAGGAGATGCTTTGAGACCATGCAAAATCCCATCCCTCAACGCATTTCACCCCCTATATTAACATTTCTTAACGTTTCTTGCCTGAGTTATTTATTATTGTGACGGTTTCCAAGCAGTGACTTTCTAATATTATCATTTTCCTATAATTGTTAGTTAGCTTTCTACCGTGAGGAAGAGATTTCTCGTCTCTACATTAATTTTTCATTTCTTAATTTATATCAGTATGGACTGATGGGTTCTTATTTAATTTAATAGGCTTTAATTTGCTACTATCGTAGTAATTTTAGTGCTCAATTTTCCCTAGATTTGACCACTGGGAGCTCCTCAGGCTGGCTTCTGTGTCCTTTTGACATGTCCCCTTCATGTTTATTTCCTTACTTATTTCTTACACCAAGATAATCCAGATTTGTGAGATAACAAATAATATATGTTAGTCTCTGCCCCCAGTTCCTGGCACAGAGCTCCTGAAACTCTTGTAATTTCCTACGTGATAAAAGCACTAGGAGCATCTTTTGTCCTAACATTTGGTCCTTGATCCCAGATCCTGACACAGGGCTCCCAAAATCCTCGTAATTTTCTGGAGTGTCTTTTGTTATAGTGAAGTGACTCTGGGTGGGCTCTTGGGTGGATCTTGGATGAGGACTGGCTACCAGAAAGACAAAGCCACATTAGAAGCTTGGAATTTTCAGCCCCACCCTCCATTCTCTTGAGAAGGGAAAGGGGCTGAAAATGGAGTGTTCCAGAAGTGTCAGAAGTGAAGTGTTTTGTATGAGTAGTAAAGGAGACACCTAGGAGAAAAACGCATAGGAAGGAGAATCTGGGTTTTTCCTTCCTCAGCAGGTGAGGAAATGTAGGTTTTTACAACTGAGTAGGGTTCCCTAGAACAGTAGCCACAGCATCACTGGGACACTTGTTAAACATATGCACTCTTGGGACCCTGGTGTACTGAATCAGAAATGCTGGAGGGGGCCCAACAATCTGCTTTAATGAGCCCTTCCTATGATTGTGATGTATACTAAAGTTTAAAAAGCTTTGCCCTATTTCTCTCTTAGTTCCAACACTCACAACAGGATCTCTCCATGGGAAGGTTGCCCACTTTCTTTAGGAGGCAGAGCTCAGGAGTTATCCTGGAAGTGAAGGCTGTCACATATATGCTTTGTATAGGTGGAGTAGAGGGTAAGAGAAGGACCTGACTAGTTCATCTCTTCCTAATGCAGTTGTTTCGTGAATGGCTGATGATTGCCCAGGGCTCTTTCTTGCAGACTTGTTGAATTAGGCAAATTATAAAACTCCACATTTGGCTTATAGGTGACCAACCCGTGATCAGATTCACATTCAGGCCACTCTGATTCTAGATGATTAGCTGATTTACTCATTAATCCTCAGCACTTTCCCTTTTCACCACACTACACAGCATTACAAGAATGTTCTGGTCTTCTGGATGCATTAAATCAGAGATACTTCCACATTTATGGTCAAGAATTTCCTAGGGACACTTCCTGATACGTTTCTAATTCAAACCCCCTTTTTGAAAATCACTTCTTGAAAAGCAGCTCACATAAAATTCAATCTCTTTTAGGTGTTTATTAACTCGTTGAAGCCTCCTACTCTTTTGCTATCTATCTTAGCAAACTGACTTGAGTAAAAATGGTGGTTTATTGGCTTTCAAAACTATGAATTCCCATAGTATAGCTGGCAGTAGTTTCAGGCATGGCTGGATCCAGAGGCCCATGGGAGTCCTTCAGTCTTAGACTCTCTCTTTCCATCTTTTGGCTCTACTTTCTTCTGTTTGGCTCCATTCTCAGCAAGCTATTTCCATGTGGTGTCCCCCAGCTGCTCTGGTTTCATAATCTTTATAGTTGACTATCCCAGTAGTTCCAATACAGCACCAGAACTGAGTCTCATTGGCTTAGCTTGCATGGTGCACTCAACCCCGAACCAATCACTTTGGCCATATGTATAAAGTATTCCAACATTCCTCTAAGCACTTACACATCCTAGGCTGAGCCTGGGTTAAGTAAGTGCCTCCATTACCCAGGATCAGCCATGCTTGTGCCTCCTGTGGGGCTTCTGCAACTCATCTTTGTAAAGCTATTAGGGATAAGGGGTAATCAGGACTTAGAAGAGTAGAACTGTGTCTGAGGTTTGGCAGGTTAAATATTAGTGATCTCTACCAACAATTTACACATCCTGTAAACCCAGCGAGTTAGAGAAATAGATACAAGCAGATATGACACTATAAGATGTAAAGATAGAGGGAAGCAGAGACTGAGGGAGAAAGACACTGAGGGACATAAATAGATAATTATAGATGCAGTGAAAGACAAAGTTATGAGAGATAGAAACGGAGACAGAGAGACAGAGATAAAGACCAAAAGAGATAGAAAGCAGTATGCACAAATGAAATGGAGAGACAAAAATAGATCCTCCTTCGACCACCCAGTTCACACACACACACACACACACACACACACACACACAAACACGGAAGCATTTCCAGAGAGAAATAATAATTCAAAGAGGCCGAGAACAACATGTCTCTTAGGTATGAGGGATCTGGGATGATTGTCTGAGAGATTTGCTCAGGGATAGTTGGATAGTCATTTCTAGGGAGTAGGATTTGAATGATGGTGATGTCACAAATCCAAGGCCTGGATAGTATCGTGTATTTACTCATTACATAAATATTTATTGAAATGACAAAAAGACAATGAAAACTCAATTTAAAAATTTTTGAAAACTTAAACAGACTTTTCTCCAAAGAAGATATACAAATAACCGACAAGTACATAAAGATGCCCAACATCATTTGTCTTGAGGGAAATGCAAATCAAACTGCAGTGAGATACCACTTCACACCCACTAGGATGGCTAGAATAGAAAAAAATAGTAAATAACAAGTGTGTGCAGGGAGGTAGAAAAGTTGGAACACTTGTACATTGTTAGTGGGAATGTAAAATAGTGTAACTGTTGAATATTCATAGAGGCATTATTCACACTAGCCAAAAGGTGCCAACAATCCAAATGTCTAAAAATATTGTTGAAAGAAAGCAAAGAATACACAAAGAAATGGAAAGAGGGGCTGGCTCTGTGGCGTAGCTATTAAGTGCGCACACTCAACTGGTGGCAACCAGGGTTCAGATCCCGGGCACGCACCGATGCACTGCTTGTCAAGCCATGCTGTGGTGGCGTCCCATATAAGATGATGGGCACAGATGTTAGCCCAGGGCCAGTCTTCCTCAGTTAAAAGAGGAGGATTGGCATTGATGTTAGCTCAGGGCTGATCTTCCTCAAAAAAGAAAAAAGAAAAAGAAATGGAAAGATATTCCATGCCCTTGGATTGGAAGAATTAACATAGTTAAAATGTCCATACTTCCTAAACAATCTGTAGATTCAATGCAATCCCTATCAAAGTTCCAACAACATTTTTCACAGAAATACAACAAAGAATCCTAAAATTTATATGGAATAACAAAAGACCCAGAATAGCCAAAGGAATCCTGAGAAAAGAGAACAAAGCTGGAGGTATCACACCCTCTGATTTCAAAATATACTACAAAGCTATAGTAACCAAAACAGTGTGATACTGGCACAAAAACAGACACAGAGATCAACGGAACAGAATCGAGAGCCCAGAAGTAAACCCACACATCTATGGACAGCTAATTTTTGTCAAGGGAGCCAAGAACATACAATAGAGAAAGGAAAGTCTCTTCAATAAATGGTGTTTGGAAAACTGGTCAGCCACAAGCAAAAAAATGAACGTAGACCATTATCTTACACCACACACAAAAATTAACTCCAAATGGATTAAAGACTTGAATGTAAGACCTGCAACCATGAAACTCTAGAAGAAAACATAGGCAGTATGCTCTTCGACATTGGTCTTAGCAACATATTTTCAAGTACCATGTCTGACCGAGCAAGGGAAACAATAGAAAAAACAAACACATGGGACTCCATCAAACTAAAAAGCTTCTACACAGCAAAGGAAACCATCAACAAAATGAAAAGACAGTCTCGCAATTGGGAGAAGATATTTGCAAACCATACATGTGATAAGGGGTTCATATCCAAAGTATATAAAGAAGTCATATATCTCAACAACAAAAAAACTGACCACCCAATTAAAAAATAGGCAAAGGACCTGAACAGACATTTCTCCAAAGAAGATATACAGATGGCCAACAGGCACATGAAAAGATGTTCAACATCATTAACTACCAGGGAAATGCAAATCAAAACTACAATGAGATATCACCTCACTCCCATCAGAATGACTATAATCAACAAGAGAGAAAAAACAAACGTTGGAGAGGATGTGGAGAGAAGGGAACTCTCATACACTGCTGGTGGGAGTGCAAACTGGTGCAGCCACTATGGAAAACAGTATGGAGATTCCTCAAAAAATTAAGAATGGAACTACCACATGATCCAGCTATTCCACTGCTGGATATTTATCCGAAGAACGTGAAAACATGAATGCATAATAATATATGCACTCCTGTCTTCATTGCAGCATGATTCACAATATCCAAGACTTGGAAGCAACGTAGGTGTCCTTCAAGGGATGAATGCATAAAGATATGGTATATATACACGATGGAATACTACTCAGCCATAAGAACCCATGAAATCCGACGATTTGTGACAACATGGGTGGACCTTGAGGGTATTATGCTAAGGAAAATAAGTCAGAGGGAGAAAGTCAAATACCATGTAATCTCACTCATAAGTAGGAGATAAAAACAACAACAAACAATCACATAGAGTCAGAGATTTGATTGGTGGTTACCAGAGGGGAAAGGAGGAGGGTGAAAGGGATGATTAGGCACATGTGTGTGGTGATGTATTGTAATTAGTCTTTGGGCGGTGAACATGATGTAATCTACACAGAAATCGAAATATAATGATGTACACCTGAAATTTATATAATGTTATAAACCAATGTTACCACAAGAAAACAAAATGTCCATCAACAGATGAGTGGTTAAACAAAAGGTGGCACTTCCATTCAAGGGTATATCATTCAGGAATAAAGAGCTGTGAAGTACTGAACCACGCTACGATATGGATGAACACTGAAAACAGCATGTTAAGTGAAAGAAACCAGACACAAAATATTGTACGATTTCACTGATGTGTAAATCCATGGAGATAGAATGCAGATTGCTGGTTTCCAGTGGCTGGAGGAGTGGTTACTGGGGAATGATTGGGTAATGGGCATGTGGTTTTCTTTTAGGATGATAAAAATGTTTTAGAACTTGATATAGATGATAGTGGTTGCTTAACACTGTGAATGTACCGAATGCCACTGAATTGTTAATCTTATGTTAACAATCTTATGTTAAATGTTACTAGCATGTGGTTAATCTAAACATGGTTATGTGAATTTCACTTAGTATATATATGTTTTGTGTCCTTTTATGTGATGGTCAGTCACGTGCGGCCACAAGAGAACAGGAGAGGCACAAGAAACAAAGTTTGTTATACTCACAGCTCCTAGAGAGGAGGTCGCCGCATGTCATAGGGGAAGCATCAGGTTTTGTTCAGGTGGCAGAAGACAAGAGTGAGAAATGAGCTTTTGCCGTGGCCTTTACTGGAGTGCGAAAAGTGAGGCAGGGCAGGGTGAACAGTATAGGATTGGCTAGTTTGAACAATTTCAGTGGGCTCTGTCTATAGGGGTGGTCCCCAGATGCCTGGCACCTGACCCTGGGATGATTAAGGCAGAGGAATATTGCCTCCTGAGAGGTACAGGCCAGAGAGAGGAGGTGTGGCTCTGGACTGGTTAGTTTGCAAGTCAAAGGCATGCTCTCCAGGCTGAGTCCTTTGATTCGGGACTAAGAGTAAGAATTGGCTGGCCCTGGGAGGGGCAGCCTCTCCCAAGCCAGAAAGGGATTTTTGTTTTTAAGATGTCAAAACGTCATAATACACAGAAAATAAAAAACATGTACAATAACATACTGAAAGAAAGAGAGAGAACCTACTGTTCTAGGTCCTGGGAACACAGCACTGAACCCAGAGTCCCTGCTCTCCTGGAGCTCACCCTCCAGTAGGGGGAACAGAAAATAGAAATTGAGTAAGATAACCTGGCAGTGATGAGGACTTTGAAAACAGCAAAGCAGAGTCAGGAGCTAGAGCATAGAGTAGCGGGGAGGGAAAGCTGTTTCAATAAGATGGTCAAGGAAGGCCTCCCTGAGGAGGGAGCACAGAGCAGAGATAAACTCGAATGGAGTGAGAGCTCCATCTGCAAGAAGACAATCCAAGGAGAGGAGGCAGCAAGTGCAAAGCGCTGAGATGGGAGTGTGCTGGGGATGTTTGGTAACAGCAGAGCAGTCAGGGAGGACTGGGAGGATGAGGTGGCCAGAGACAGACCATTCAGACTTATGTAGACCACAGGGGGGACTTTTGGAATTGTTCTCATTAAATGGGAAGACACTAAAGGATTAAGAGCATCAGGTGACACAGGCCTCCATGTCGCACAACTACAGGGGACACCATTTACATAGACCACACTGTGAAGGCGTCTCCCTGGAGCCGGCTGACTTTGCCGCCCTGTAACCCCCGCTTTCCTGCCCAGGGCAGACATTGCTAATCAATCACAGGTCCTGCTCATCCGGCATAGGGCTCTCAGGATCCTTCTCCACATGGGACCCCAGACAACCCCTGCCGCTTCCTCAGAGCTGACCTGTGAGATGCCCAGTATCTGCCATCATTTTCCCTGAGCCTTCACTGAGACAAGGACCACCTGCAGCTTGTCTGACAGAGATCATGCTGACACAGAGTTGGAGCAGACCTGATCAGTTCTTTATTGGGAAGGGGATGCAGTCTGTAATACGACAAATCTGTGATCCTAGAAAGATCTCAAGCTCAAGTCCCAGCTGGCTTGCTGTGAGTTCATAGCTGCCA